>RCHF01000497.1:0-35570 GCA_003987895.1 Neonothopanus nambi | reverse complement strand
CTTACAACCCTCTTGTACTGCTCTCATCTGATGTCGTCTGGCTATACTTGCAAAGGTTGTGGCGGTAGCTGGAAATGTGCAAGCGACCTCACCCAACATCACATCAAGACCACAGACACTAGGTGTAGAGCAGCTGCAGAGGACATCTTAGTATGTCTTCGTGTGGGTCGCTCTGGTCCACGGCACAAATTGGCTGCCTTTCATTGTCATCCTCCTCCTCATAATGAGCTGGAAGATCAATCACAGCCTTTTCAAGGTGACTTTTTTGGCCAAGATTACACTCCTGCTGATTTTCCAGGACTTGATGAAGATGAGAACGAGAATGAGGGAAAAGAGGATGAAGATGAAGATGCTATAAACAATGAGCAGACCTGGGAACCGGAGCACCCACAGAAGTCTGCACAACCTGATGACATGAGCGTTGACTCAGATTCCATTGTACCAGGTCATCCTTCACCTTCTGAACGCAACAATCCATTGATTGAGCAGTTACCAGCTCATCGTGATGGAATTCATATTCAGGTCTTTGGAGGTCAGGCCGGTGCCCCTCTACCAGGTTCTTGTCTCCAGACCTCATGGGAATCTGGGAGTGGCTTTGGGCAATATCAAGCTGCCATTCCATCTAGCAATACAAATCTATGGGAACCTTTTGTATCGCAGATTGACTGGGAGATAGCATGGTGGGCTAAGATGCATGGTACAGGGTCTACAGCATTTTCTGATTTGCTAGCTATTGAAGGGGTGCGTAATAATCTACCCACTGCATAGCCCTGTTCTAACATTTTCTATAGATTAATGAAGCTTTAGGACTTGAAAGTTAGCCTGGGCGGAGCCCAGGCGGGTACGAGTTCGATTATCGAGTGGGAATATGGTTTAGTAGGTTTCCTGGTATTACAAATATCTGCTGATTTATGCTGACTCACTCTAAATAACTTAGACGTACGTATATTGCAGTGCATACAGACCTCCCGCCTTGCATTAACAAGTTTGTCCTTTCAAGGTTACCATTGTATGTCACATTAGCTGGGCCTTTCACGCCGTCATAAGACCAGATTGTATTCTCATTGTCGACAGCGCGAGCAGTGTAATGATGTGTACCGTAGTATATCATCCCTTGAAGTACGTATTTCTCAGCCACGTCCTGAACCCTTACTACGATTTCACTGTTTATATAAGGTATGTCATTACCATGATCAGATTGAGACAACTGAAAGGCAAATATGGGTTGGAAGTTTTTAGTTTCATATTTGATGATAACTCGACGCTGACATTCAGTACATCTGAGGTGAGTTTGGTGCTCGTGACGCACAATCCAGTCAGCAACAGAGGAGTAAGGGTACGTGGAATCAAGGACAGCTTTACGCAGGCTGAGTGGCACCCGATTGATCGGATGTTCGCCCTGACAAATGTATTCCGAGTCAAATATAACGGTTTCTGAAGTAAGTAGGTTCTCAAGCACACCAAGAACCGGTGCATATTCACCTCTTCTGAACATTCCAGGTTCAATTTGTTCTAACCCACATCGCAAACTGTCACAAACGTACTCGATGGTCACAGAATTGGTGCTGCACCTTTCAAAGTTCCTTGCTAATTCAGTCATCAACAAATTCCTACCCTCACCAAATGCTACAGACCATGTACCTGGATTAGAAGCCCATATGGAGTGCAGAATGAACACAACGGAATCATATGCGCAGCTGTTGGCATTCCAACGTGGCCCCATAGCCTGGGGCGTGGCCAGTCTGCTGGGACCCTTCTTCAGTCTCTTCCACCTTTCTCGCACTTTTCCGATTTCTGAAAATGACGAATCAGACACATGCCGGCGTTTCTGTCTAGTCGCAGCTGATAAGGATACACTCGGTTGAGAAGGAGCAGGTAACGGTATTATCGAACCATCTGCTATGTTTGGTACAGAAAGCGCTGGTAACGGTAGCATCGAACCATCTGCCACGGTTGGTACAGAAGGCCCAGGTAAAGGTATCGATCCATCAGCTACGTTCAACTTACGGTGCTTTGACTCCGATTCAGTTTTATCGTTAGCAGTTTGATTGTTTCGGGATACAATTTGCCATGCTTCTTCTTCTAGATCAACGTCAGTCCAAGGATCTTTCTTGGACCACCTCACAGCAGAGTGGATGTTGGCTGGTACATATGAACTACCTTTCCACGCTCGGAATGCCTTGATGAGAACATGGCGTTGATGTCCCATCACAGACTTATGGGATTTACCAAGGTACCGTAATCTAGTTATCTCATCTAGAAGTTCTAGCTCACGGTACTCATTCTTTAGACCTTGTATGTCACCTCCAGTAATCTTCTGCGGGGCAAAGCTTTGTAAGATTATTGTTCCGCTGGCCGTAGCACTTCTCGAAAGTGCTGTATATATGCCATGAAAGTCTCTACATGTCATGACATCAACTGGGTTGGATGGCCTGGTCTTACCTTGCGATGCATAATCGGTCATTGCGAAGTTTGGCAGTACTTCAACTTGTGTACAGGACACACGGATATTCGAACCATCAGGAAGTGTAACGTGCATCGATGTCGATGTAGGGGATATGGGTATGACATTAACAGGTAAACCTTCGATCTCGATGACTCTTCCAGGTGGCAAGTTTGTAAGCTTAATGAAGAGGGTGTCTAACATGGTCTGTCCTTTTGACCCTTTCTTTGCCACCCAACCATGAACTAAACCCTCCTGCCCTTTAGTAATGCATATCTCAGTTGCTAGATTCGTCCGAATCATTACAGGCATGTTGATGCACAGCGACAGCTTAGCCGGCGTGTGCTGATCAGATGAAGAGTGACCCAGTGACCACAACATTTTCTGTACCTTATCAGACATTACTGGTAAGCTAATTGTGTTCTTCTTTGTACGCTTAGAATTGGTCACTTTATCGGCAACAGGAACACAAACGTCTTCAGAATAAAAATCCACCAATGGGTGACCAGATTCTTTTGCGAAACGCTCACAGCCCAGCCGATTAATCTCATCTTTTTGTATGTTCAGTGCCGTGATTATAGGTACATCTCTGAATTCTTTATTGCATATACTTGCTGCACCTGGCATACACCCGCTAACTCGCGAGTTGAGGAAGGCAACATCAGTAGGGGTACATTTCCTGTATCGCATATTCTCCAAGGCGGTGCGAAATTTATGATCCTCTTTTGATTGAACATTTTGTCGCATATTTTTTCTTAAAATCACCACGTTAGTCACACGGTGCCATATGGACTTACCGATCGCTTCCTCCTGTTTCTTGACAGTAGTACGAGCAAGACCTATCGTTCGAGAATACAATGCCGTTCCAATTGCAGGAGGAAGCTGAGCAAAGTCTCCAGCAAAGATCACGTTCATACCACCGAACTCAATATCCTCTTTATTCAGCGCCAACGATAGACGGGCACTTATCTGGTATAAATCTGAAGCAGATATCATGGATACTTCATCGACGAAGATGTACTCGACACCTAAAAGGCACTCATGGACTTGCGGTAAGGTTTTTTTACTAGTCCTTTCACTGATACCTAGCACGGAATGATATGTCGAACCACCAAGTAAAGCTGCTGCGTTGCCAGTTGGTGCGACAACTATGAACCTGTACGACTCATTTCTCAAGGCAAAAAAACGCGACAAGGCTTTCAGCACTTGCGATTTCCCAGTGCCTCCCATACCACCTATGTACAGCTTCAGCTGTTCGTGATAAGGACTTACCGCGTGGTTGGCAACGATACGAAACGCTCTCTCTTGCTCTTCATTGAGCATGAACTGCTGACAACATTCATTTATGTGGTCTGCATGAGTTGGAGATGCAACGTATGCATGCTCAAGATACGCCTTGTCAGTAATATGAACGGAGCCTTCCGGAACTGCCAGAACTTCAGCGGTGTTTCGGTGGCAAGACTCAACAGGTATGTTCTCGGCTTTACTCTTCAAATACGTGTCCCTTGATCTCATTACAGCCTTCTTCCATTCAGCAGCAGACCATTGTGTGGTCGGCGGTATGTTAACTTCATCAGCATTGCTGTCGACGGACTTATTTACGGGGTCACACCAGCCAGCGGATACAAGCAATGCCTTCATAGCTGCAGTCAGTTTCAGTTGCCGACGAAAGGTTGGACTAACGTCAAGTGAAGCAGCATCCAGAGATTCGATTTGTGTGGCGATGTCGTAGGCTAGCTCATTGCCATTCGAAGACACAAGGTTATCAACGTATTCATTTTCGTTGGTGTTCTCCAGAAGCCAATCATTAAAACTAACATCCCAAGAGGTCACTTGATCTGCCCCTGCCTTTAGTTTTGCACGGTAATCGTCCCTCACGTCAAGACACTCATAATGCAGATTGAAATTCTTCATTAGAGCGAGCTCCCTCTTTGTGAATTGATGTTTCAAAAAGGTTTGGTTCCAGTTGTATTCACTACTCTTGAGATCTTTACCTGTCCTCCATGGTTTAAACAGAGCTAGCATTGCAGAACAATAATATTCACGGTCGCCGTGATCACAACGAGGAAGCGTAGCTCTGACAAAGTTAACAACGTCAAACTCGGTGGCTTCCCTCACAAGAGTAACATGTGTGTCATACAAGGGATGAGAGGAGTGGAAACGAATACACAATTCAGCAAGGTTTTCTGATGGCTTGGAACCCGCGTCACCTTCGTCAACGTCATAGTGTACGCTGTTGTCTTCTGGCGGTGATGAACCATCAGACGTGAAGGAGTCATCCCCAGACTCAGATGCAAAGGAGATATCCGGGACTTCCAGTGTGGGACAAACACCAGCAGAATTCCCTTTCTTCGATACATCTTCGTCGACCTCGTTATCAGGAGCGCTTTCTGCAGGACGTCTTTTTTTGGTTGACTTACGAGCGCCGGAACGCTTTCGAGCTTCGCCCATGGTGATTCGAGTGCATCGTCTGGCCCATTCATACAACGAGAGGTCAGTAAGCTGTTCACCCCTGAAAATATAATCATGCACTGGTGACATACCTACTATTCTGCCGTTTCTCTTCATCAATCTTAGTTTTTCCAGTACAGAATGTGGATCATCAGAGTGCCAGTATCTTCGAGCTTCAGTGACGAAATTCTGCCAGTAAAAAGGGACGAACACATGATCAGTATAGTGATCTGGGTTGCCTAGCAAGTACATACAAACCATCGGAGCTCCCATTTCCATCTTTGTTGTGAGTAGATTTACAACTTTTGTGATCAATGATCGAGCTTTGTCCTGACTAGAAGCAGTACCGTTTAAGAGCTCTGTATTTCTGGAAAAGATGTTCAATATACAATCAAAAACAACGTGGGTTTTTAGGGAGGCTTTTGTAATATAATCAGAGACATATAGCACAACCGCTTTTATTGCCGTTCCAGAAGAAAGATTAGTGACGTCAGTGTTGCAGCGGAAGAGGTAAGTCAATGGCCTCGAAAACATATTTAGCCAGGGTTCGCCTTTCCTCATGTATATTCCACCAGTTTCTGGGTCTACAAGGGTCTGTTTGAACAGTTCGTGCGGAAAACGAGCTTTACACCGACCCCACTTATTATCCTTACATCCGCTCGACATCCTGTTGAGTTTCTCTGTACCATCTTTCTTCAGGTTGCGATCGCAATTGTGCACGTTAGATTTAGAAATGAGGTCATCAACGGTATCAACATACTGTTGTCTCCAGCTGGTGTACACGGAACAGGAGGAACATGTATCGGGCTCTAAAAGAAACTTGTGGGCTGTGCAAACTGGTGGAGGAGGAATAGGCATAGTTTCTGTTGGATTTTGGTAGTTCTTGTTTTTCACAGACTCATCTTTGAATTTCTCGTAAATTTGCTGCTGAGAACCACTCATAAATTCACCACAGTGCATGCTTTCAAGGTACTCCACCATTCTTCTCTGCCATCCAGAATCAGGATCCAGTATCTTATCACGCATTTCCTGAGGGGACAAACTACTTTTGAGCCAAAGCAACAAATGAAGGTGAAGTGTAAGTCGGCCTTGCTGCTTGATGGTCCCGTAATGAGCATTATGATGACCATATAGTCCTTGATCATCAGATTTGGCACCCAATACTTCCTCTATGAAAATCTCAACCATCTTATGAAAAAACCTAGCAGCGGCAACAGGATTTCGAGCGATCTGCACTAAACGTGTCTTATGATCCAAGAGAACTTCCGGCTGAAATGTTTCATTGGTCCCAGAAAAGTATAGGGAGATCGGATGTTTTTCGTCTGCGGGGGACAGTGTGATATACCAACAAGGCACACCTTTGTGCGAGATTAACGACCATATCTCGTTTCTCATGTGTTTCTTCGTAGTAGTGGACCCTTGCACATGGCATGCTATCTGATCCAAGTCACGAATTACCTGGTAGCACGCTTTCTCATCGTCACTTTCAGCCTTCACCTGTTCACCGTTGGTGAGCCTGTTCGCTATGTCTGCCATCACACCCCGATTGAGGTTTAACAGCCTGTCTGAAATGGCACCAAAATTCTTCTTATCTGCAAGTAACCAGGTGGCCTTATTGGCGTTTTTGATTTGACTATGGCTAAAGGCAACAAACGGAAAGTGCGGGTCTACCTGGAACTGTTTATCATGATACATCAACAGAAAGCGATTGTGTTTGTCTTCACTTACATTTGCCACACTACCTACTGACCCTGCGCCATAAGGAAAAAGACACGGGAACATTTTTGGATACAGTTTTGGATTATGCCATAAAGACTCAGGTCAGTTGGAGTGACCGATGGCCAGAACCTTGCCGCCGTTATCGAAGTGCTGCCATGCCTTTCCTTTCAGCTCGTTGACAGTGAGACCACTCAACTGCTCACCTGTTATACCATGAACAGTGAACGGACATTCTCCTTCCTCTGTACCATCTTCAACCTCCATGTCAAAAACACTTGTACTCTCAGGATTTTTATTGCTATCAGCATATTTCCACTCAACAGTACAGGGGGGCATTGTCTCGTCATATTGGGACAAGTTGGTATCAGAAATAGTAACATCCTCGTAGTCTGGATGGTTGAGAATAAGCCATTCCAGCGCCCTCCTCACTTCACGGCTTCAAATGAGGAAAGGACTACGTTTGAAGTCTTCTGGCGTTGGCTTAGTTGGACCCGTAAAAAGAATGGCCAGAACGTCGTCCATGTCACTGCGGGGAGGGGGTAGATGGTTGTAAACCTTGGCTGTAGGTGCTTCAAAAGCCACTGCGTTTGCTTTCATCTTTTTCCTACCAGTGCTGAGGGTTATGAAGCAACAGGAATGACGAACTCGAGCAACAAGCAATCGCTCCATGTAGCGAAGGCAAGACAGTTCTTGAGGCACTTCCCCCAACCAAAGACCTCGAGACAAGGCTAACTTGGGGACCTTCCCAACCCGCACAGAAGCATGGCAAGTATCACAGATGTTGGACAGTCTATGATCCAGCACTGGATGACTAGTGTACCTGACAGGATCACGAGCGGATCGCCTCTCCTTGCGAGCAACACCTGGTGAGATGAGTACATGAAGTTGGTTCTTCACCGCTTTCAGTGGGGAAAGCTTTGACTGAGGTGTGAGTTGACCGCATACAGCACATCCGCTTTCCTCGATGACAGAGGTCCCCATACGCGAGCACGCGTTACGAATTATTTTATCGGTCAAGGTGTCATCTACAGGTGCAGGGGGGAAAGGAAACGCAGACGTATCAAACGGATCGACAGGTGGTCCCGCGTTCTCTTTGGCAGCTTGACGTTTGCTTTTCTGTGCAGTGCATTTATTAGACAGAGCCGACGGGCGAAAGTGGAATACAGTCATTTGCAGAGAGCACTGTAAACACGAGTGGGATTCGAAGAAGTTGACAATACAATCCTTACTCGAGCGAGAGAATTTGCCACCGTGAATCTTAGCAACTTTGCGCGCATCTGTCACTGTCAGATGCGGTACTAACACAAAGGCAGGGATGTTGGTGTATACATGGGTATCTTTGGGAAATGATGGGTCATTGTCCAAATCCGTTAAACCTGCAAACGTGAAGGAGAAGGCGGAGCTCTCGAAGTTGGTGTGAGTGGATGTAACGTAGTCTTCGATAACGGCATAGGGTATGAGAGTCTTTGCATGACCGCCGATCTTCGGCGAATGAGAGAGATTAACCCACGAAGGATGTATTGCTGAGGCAGTCTGAAAGCAGTGACTCAGGGTGGCATAGGCAAGAACTTTGGAAGATGGACGGCAACAAAAGAGGTGAGGTGCAGAGAGAAGGGATATGTTCAGAGATGGTATAGACAGGGGAACCAATGGTCGAGATGCAGATGAAGGAGGATAAATAAATTTCACCAAACACCAAAACGGGTTTGCAATGTGCGTACGATAGAAGACAGAGCAAAGTCTCAAACGGTCATAAAACCAGTTGCTTGGAGGTGACGAAAAGAGTGAATAAGTTGACATGACCCTGAGGTAGTGCTCGTGCGTTAATGAAGATGCACAAGCGCTAGAAGACGTATCTCGTTTTTTTATGCGCGCAATGTATCACACCGCCTTGGTGTATATCGTATGGCACTGCGGATGCAAACACGCCAGCGCAGCTTGAAACTGGGTTCGAGTCATGTAATTTTTCATAGCAATCAACTTTGACGTCGCAACACGACATGCAATGCTGATAGGGGAAATATCGCACCAAGCATAGAGGGCAGAGGGTGTATTCGCACAAATGTCAACAAAGGATGACAAGAAGAGCATATATTTCGAAACGAGAGGCCAACATCTGGAAAGACGAGGCCCACAAGGTATCATAGCATCAGGCCGTTTAAAGGCGGTAATAGAATAGTCACTGTGTCGACCAACAGCAGCCATGCAAGCAAGACCACCAATATCAAATCCCTCGTGCGAGGTAAAGACGCTGTCATTCTTGGTCGATATTGTGGTGGACACAACGGAAGGCGGCAATATCCAGGCAGGCAACGAAGAACTACCTTTGTGGACAGAGTTGGACGCAATGGATAGTGCAAAGGAGTACTGAGAACACCAATGAACAGGCACAAGAGGGTGGGAAGCAGCACCAGGGCTGTAGGGAATGACTGGTGCATCTGCAAGCAAAGGTAGATGAGAAATGCAGTCATCGGGGCGCGCTGGTGGGATACAAGTTAGGCAAAGAAGAGCGGAGCAGAATAGCACACACCATTAAAGATGACTGATGAACTCTTTTCATGGAAAGATAGGTTCAAAGGCAAAGACGGCCCAGGACACCAATACTGGATAACCGACACGTTTTGACGACGAGCAACGGCTACGAGCAGAACAGATCAAACAGTGAGGGGGTAAAAAACATACGTGTTACTTACCATATTTGTCATACGACAGAACACACTGAACACAGAAGAACAGCCACAAGAACAATAACATGTGGAATAAAAACTTGAGATACAAAAGCAACATCATAGTACAGAAGTCAACAAACTCTGCGTGGAAGCAAAATTCAACAATTTGCACTTGTTTGTGGCAGAAGGGTAAACTAAACAGAGATCAGCATAAGTACTGCGTTATTGTTTGCTGTGGTACCGTTTCCTGTCACCTGTAAACCATCTAAAGGTGTGGCTCAACGCGCAGCGTCGTCTGAACATCGTGTAGAGAGTTAGTGATTCTATTGGTAGGTGTCGATACATCGCAGGGCCCACATATGAGAAGCGAAGACTACGATTACCCGACTACCAACCGCGAATCGCGAACCACTTGTGTCGCGCAAAATACGCGTCGCTTGAGTGCGTAGGTTGAATACGCATCGAAACCTGAGCTCGCAGTGGTCAACAGATATTTGAAGTCGAGAGAGAGAGGAGCTGGCACTGAATGGTTCAAATTATGGACCTACATTGCTGAAGCACCCTCTACGCACAGAAAAGCGCATCAAACCGCGACTTTTCACCCCGGACTTCAGTGGATGTCTCAGGTGGAAAGGAAACCACACTCAAACCGAATGGTTCACATTATGGACCTATGGTGTAGAGCAGGTGCTCCAGTAACCTTAAACTCCTCTGAGCCAGATTTCGGTAGACGTCTCAGGTGGAAGGGGAACCATGCTCAAACTGAATGGTTCCAATTAGGGACCTACGGCGTAGAGCAGGTGCCCCATTAAACTTGAACTCTTCTGATGCGGCCCACAGCCTGTTGCATCCGACAGAAGCTAGGGAGAGACGCGTAGATCTTCCAATGACGCCACGCAGGGATGTGATTTAGTCACGACGTGCTTCGCTTGTAGAACAAATATAAGTACGATATCCTCAGCAATCACACCGAATATGGGTGATTAAGACTCTGTATTAGATAAGTACCTGTAGAACAAATATAAGTACGATATCTACAGGAAGACAATCAGCCTCGGTACGACATTCAATTTAACAAGTAAGCTCACCCTCAGCAATCACACCGAATATGGGTGATTAAGACTGAGGGTGGTCGCTGTGTGACTTGCTATTTTATGACCGCTCGTCCATCAATAAGATGGAGCAGCCAAGAGAAAGATAATAAAAGGAAAAACATTTTTAAAAAAGATTTTTTCAGTCCGCAGTAAGGATGGAAGGAAAGAGAAGTCAAAAGAACGATCATCCATAAGGAAAGACGTGACAGGAGTGAAGGAATGAACCAAAAGGAAATATTTGAAAGAAACCCTTTTCCTAGCCCCTCTGTGCTGATGTGCCACGCGAGTCTCCGATCAACTGCTTTGACCTCGCATCAACACTCCCCTAGACGCGCGTGGCCACATTCTCCCCCAACTGCCCAAACAGGTATCCCACCTGTCGACGGTGCAAAACTGCCCCCAGGGCCTTCATCAGAATATCTGCAGGATTTTCCTCTGACCCCACATACTCAACCTTCAACTCCCCCTTCTCCACTGAGTCTCGCAGGTGATGGAAACAGATGTCGATATGCTTCACTCGTGCATGGAACTTCGGATTGTGGGAGATCGCGATGGCGCTTTTGTTATCAGCTCGAAGGATAGACAGGAGTGGGATAGGATGGCTGATCTCTGAGAGAAAATGATGAACCCATTTCGCTTGCTGAGCACCCTTCGCCAACGCTATGTATTCTGCCTCTGTGGTGGACAAGGCAACGACACCCTGTCTCTTCGCCATCCAGAACGTGGGGCCGCCAGCCATCATGGTAACGACCCCAGTGGTCGAACGACGAGTATCTGTGCAGGCAGCGTAGTCTGCATCGACATAAGTAACTGGTGAAAGGCCAGAAGCAGCATCACGGTGATAGGTTATTCCATAGTCCTTCATACCTATAATGTACTTCACGAGATGTAGTAGCGCGTTCCAATGAGCACGTCCAGGGTTCTGAGTGAACCTGCTGAGGAGATTTGAGGCGTAAGCTAGGTCGGGACGGCACGCAGCCTGACCAAACTGGATAGCCCCCAGCAATTCAGCGTAAGGCTTGTCTCGCATGAACTCCACTTCCTCCTCGCTCTTGGGAGATTGCTCGAGAGAAAGAGAGACGCCGGATGGAAGAGGTGTCGCCTTCGGTTTCATCCCCTGGAGGTTATGCTTGACCAACAATTGATCCCAATACGCTTCCATGGAGAGGGTAGCCCAACCACCTTCCCTGTCGTGAGTCAAACGCATTCCCAACGCGAACTGCACACTATCCATTTCCTTAATCCTATATCTCTCCCCTATCTCCTGCTTCGCCTTGTCCATCTCCTCCCTGGTAGACAATCCACCCAAGGTGTCATCCGTATACGTCCCCGTGATCGTCTCCCCTGCATCTCCTACTCTGCTCCTTACACACTGATCAGCCTGCGACCTTCGATACCCCAACTCCTTGTATGACCCGTCAAGCTTCTTCCACCAATTTCTACCCGCCTGCATCATTCCATAGATGGACTTATTCAGCCTCATGACCTTCCCAGACCCTCGTCCTTCAAATCCTTCAGGCGGCCACACGTAGATCTCCTCCTCCATGTCGGCATTGAGGTAAGCTGATGCAAAATCAATCTGCCAAATATGAAAACCTAACGTGACCCACAAAGCAATCAGAATTCTCAACAATTCGAACCGCATCACCGCCGCAAACGTCTCATAAAAGTCCTTCCCCTCTTGTTGTTTTCCACCATTCACCACCAACCTCACCTTCTCATCGACTATCTCCCCATCACCATTTAGTTTGTGTGCGAATACCCATAGCGGTACGAGGATTGTAGCACCCGGAGGTGGATCCTGCAATTCTCCGAACACCCCGAATTCTTCCATCCGCTTCTTTTCCTTCCCTATCGCCGCCTCCCATCTCTCCAGATCCTCCATCGCCTTCGCATAACTCTTGGGAACTGGGGGAAGACCTATTGCCGTTAGCGCCATATTAAACTCGTAGTCCACCTCCCCTAATTCCTCAGCTATCATAGCTAGATTCGCTCTCCTCGTCCTCGGCTTCCTTCCATCTACCGCCCATTCCTCTCTAGCCTCTCTTGTGGACCTTTCCCTTTCTTCCGACTCCTTCGATGCTGCCGCCGCCTTCGAGATTCCATGAGTACAGGTTGATCGACATAATGTGGGTGTCTGTTGGTCCACGGATGACGTATCCTCAGTTATCGGTTGATCGGGGATCTTGTGTTGATCGGAGACCGAGGGAGTTGGCTCGGCTAATCCGGGGTCACTCGTCGTTGTTGATTGTGGGGTAGTCGTTGGTTGAGCTGATGCGATGTCGTCGAATGGAAAGTTATCCTCCTGCTGCATCTCCCCTCCATTCAATGGCAGCGTACGATGGCCTCGTCCTTCTTCGAACACAACGTCCCGGCTAAGTATCACCTTACCCGAACCCAAATACAACAAATAACTTCCCCTCTCTCCATACCCTATTAACCTCCCCTCGACCACCCTAGGATCCAACTTCCCCGGTTTCCCATCCACAATGGTAGCCCAACCTCTTGACCCGAAAGGTCGAAGGTGAGAAACATCCTGTCTCTGCCTCAACCAAAGCTCCACAGGGATCACGTTACCAGCTCGAGTGGACAGCAGCAAATTTTCAGTATAGACCACATAAGACACTGCATATGCCCACAAGAATGCCGGCAGTCCTGAATCATGTAAAATGGTACGTACACGCTCAAATGTGATCCGATGACGCCTCTCAGCTACCCCATTCGCTGATGACGAGTATGCTGCAGTCCTTTCGAGCGTAATCCTGTGCTTCGCGGCCCAATCATCCCACTTTTTATTGTCGAACTCCCCACCTCCATCAATCCGAACACACTTCAACTTCATCCCCGTCTCTCGCTCAGCCGCTACCCTATACCGTTCCACTGCCTCCAATGTAGTCTCCGCCTCCTTGTCCTTTAGGTAGTAGTCTTTAGTGAAGGAGGTGCATCCATCAACAATGGGCATGGAATATAAGTAGCCACCTCGAGCTTGGGTGCGCATGGGGCCAGTCAGGTCTGTATGTACTCGCTCCAAGGGCTGCAACTCCCGTGGCACTTCTGAGTCGAAAGGGCGGCGAACTGCCTTCCCGACTATGCAGTCGATGCACCTGCCATTCATGTTCATGGCCGTGACGTGCAGCCCATCAACCAACTCTTGTTGGAGCATGAGTTCGATGCGGCTGATACCCGCATGAGCAAAGCGCCGGTGCCAAGTCTTGAGGTCTACAGGTCTGTGAAGGGATCGAGAGCGGGTGCTAAAGGCGACTACAGAAGGTGAAGCTTTCTTGGCTTTCAATCTGTACAATCCACCAGACCCAACTCCAGTGAGGAAGTGAACGCCGTTCGGGCTGAAGAACTTCGCCAATCCCTGTCCAAACAAGACCTGATACCCGAGTCAGTCCAGCTGGCCAATAGAGATCAGGTCAGATGCTATGTTTGGGGAGTGGAGGGCGTTTTCAAAGGTGAGAACAACTTCTCAGTCACCTTCGTACAAAACCTTACAAGCTCGACCTCGCCCTATAATTTTGAAGGTTGTGTTCTCCTCGGAGGACTGTCCTGAAGCCAGATAAGGGGTATAGGTCTCGAAATCAGCCCGATCGCAGAAGAAATGGTCTGTTGCGGCGGAGTCAGCGTAAATCTCCCCCTCTAGCCTTCGCGATGTGATGGCCGCCATCGCGTAATGGTGGGGTAACTCCCCCACAGCAAGGTTCGCTGTAGGAGCGGATGAGGTCACGTCCTTCTTCCCTTTCCACCACGCTGGGTATTGACCCTCCTTTCCTCCCCCCTTCCTGTAACACTCCTCCTGGAGATGACCCTCTCTACCACAGTTGCTACACTTCTTCCCATTCCTAGGACCCTTCGACATCTGCGCCACAAGCTTCCGTTCCAGCTCCTCGATACGCGAGAGTACCGCCGCATGTGCCTGAGCGGAGATCTGAGATCTGGCTAGTACAGCATCATTCTGGTTCTCCACTCGCGAGTATGCCAAGGAAATCTGTTGGATCACTGCTGCGGACGACAGGTGAGCCGAGACCGTGATAGTCTGAATGATGGTGTCAAATTCTTTGGAAGGGAAGGTGGCGAGGATGATTTGTCGAAACGTCGCATTGTCAATGGTGTTTCCCGCCTCGATAGCTTCCTTGCGGAGTGAACGAAGTTGTCTGAAGAAGCTATCCAGCGCCTCACCCCCTTTGAAGACAAATGAACGAAGTCGACGTTCAGCCAGGATCTTCCTCATATCATCCTTAGCCGCGTACTCACTTTCAAACATGTCCATCAATTCCTTAGCGGTCTTCGAGTCGGAGTTAGCGATAAGAGATGGGAGATCGTCGACATATGCCTCAATTACTCCTTTAGCACGGTCATTCCTAAACCTCCACTCATCCAGAGAGGGTGTCGTGGAATAAACCGGCGTAGGAGCTGGTGTCTGAGAGGGAGCAGTAGCTGGTACGGTCTTAGGGGCACTAGCTGGAGTTGTCGACACTGAAGTAGCAGAGGTAGTCGAGGTTGTAGTAGCTGGGGTAGTTGTTGCTGTGGTAGATGCAGCGGTGGCGGTAGATGGAGTGGCGGGAGGAGCCAGCGGCTTCAGCACTGAGCCGTCGATGTAGCCATATAAGCCTTGCGCATGGAGCGCATTTTCGATTTTACGTCTGACAGGTGCCCAACTAAGTCGGACACCTCCGTCGAACTTCTGGTCCTCCGGTATCTTGGGGATCGGTGGTGGAATAGCTCCGTTACTAGCCATTTCGTTTCAAAGTCAAGTTGATGTTTTAGGGTCAAAGTATTGGTCTTCTATTCTTCAGTGTATTATATCTGATCTAGGTTTAGCAGCGAGCGGGGCCCATAACCTGTAGAACAAATATAAGTACGATATCCTCAGCAATCACACCGAATATGGGTGATTAAGACTCTGTATTAGATAAGTACCTGTAGAACAAATATAAGTACGATATCTACAGGAAGACAATCAGCCTCGGTACGACATTCAATTTAACAAGTAAGCTCACCCTCAGCAATCACACCGAATATGGGTGATTAAGACTGAGGGTGGTCGCTGTGCGACTTGCTATTTTATGACCGCTCGTCCATCGATAAGATGGAGCAGCCAAGAGAAAGATAATAAAAGGAAAAACATTTTTAAAAAAGATTTTTTCAGTCCACAGTAAGGATGGAAGGAAAGAGAAGTCAAAAGAATGATCATCCATAAGGAAAGACGTGACAGGAGTGAAGGAATGAACCAAAAGGAAATATTTGAAAGAAACCCTTTTCCTAGCCCCTCTGTGCTGACGTGCCACGCGAGTCTCCGATCGACCGCTTTGACCTCGCGTCAACATCACTTCCATGGCATATTATAGAGGGAAAGAGGGAAAAAGATGGGCTAATTATATTGAGCAGGTACAGCCCTGGACAGACCTGAAATAGTATCCCGGTAGTAGCCCGGAGCAGTATCCAATTCAACACAAGAGGTACGCGTCAGGTGAACGAAGTATAATAAATTTGTTTAATCATACAAACTGCAGGGAAAGCAACATGCTGATGGATGTGGAGCCTGTATGAATAAATGCAGATGTGGACTTGGAATCGCTTCTGGCACGAGCATTTGAAGAAGAGGGGAAGGAGGAGGACGAACTTGAAAGCTTTGAAGATTTTGGCACATCGAATGGGAAAAAAGGGGGTTCCGTAGCGTCTGGGAGCACGAAGCGGCAGCGGGATGAAGAAGGTGACGTAGAAGGACCGGAGAGAGCAAAGAAGATGAGGGAAGAAGGGGGGAGGAAGGCTGGAGCTGAAGGAGAAAAGCAATCCTTCGCCAACTGGAAGCGAGCAAAGGACAGGGCAAAAAAGTATGATGTTAGTGGACACACCCAAAGCTATCGAAAGGCTGTACATACCGCGTCGCCCGAGTTTACCAGCTTGGATGCAGAGATGCTGCCGATAGCAAGTGGCTCATACGTTGGTGTGGACTTCACGCCGTATGGGAGAACTGTAGCGAGAGAGGCTGAGTACTTTGCAAACATTGGGTTTCAATATGTGAGGTGGCATGGGCAGTAAGCATAAGTCTTTATGCGAGGTACAGCTTCAGCTAACTAGCATTGTAGAGTGGCGAAGCCCCTTATAGACGTTAAAGGCCGTGTACTCGCAGTAGGAGTGAAGAAAATAAACAACCCAAAGTACGAGGAGGATTTGAAAGAGGGGTTTAGACTCATAGAGGAGACTCGACTTACCGCAGCCTTTGAGAGCAAGGAAAAAAAGCATAGGCGAGGAATGTTTCCAGCTGTAGCATATGGAATATCATATGGCAAAGGGCAACCATGACCAAAGCGACTGGGAGGCTCGCGACAAGCAATGATGGAGGAGTTACTGAACCGACCTTGTTTCCAAAACATTGCGGCAGTGCAGAGTGGTGAGTCAACAAATAACACAACATAATATATGACAGCTTACAAGGTTCCAGCCGCGTACGCGGCGTGGTCGCCTAAGAACTACGAGTATTATTTCCAACGAAACAAAGAGCTGTACGAAAAGTTACCGGATCTACACCCCAATTTCCCCCGAAGCGTGTTTGCCTGCACCACCGTTAACTTTGGACCTCAAACCCGCACGTATGTGCACACCGATTCAAAAAACACTGCACACGGCATGTGTGCAGTGACGTCAGGGGGATCGTACGATAGCACCCGAGGCGGACATATCATATTCTGGGACCTCAAGATCATCATGGAATTTCTGCCGGGTTGTACCATTCTCTTAGCATCAGCGCTCCTCCGACACTCAAACACTCCAGTCCAAAAACACAAGACACGATATTCTATAACTCAATACACCGCAGGTGGAATATGGAGGTGGCTAGACGCAAATGGACGTACGGATATTGAAGTGAAGAAAAGGGGAACAAAGGAGGAGCAAAGACAGATGGAAGAACGAAAGAAACAGTGAAGCCAGTGGGCTATGGGGATGTTCTCCACCTGGGACGAGCTTCAGAGCCGTTGAAACTTACAAATATTGACGTTCGCAGATAGACCAAGAACTAACGATGTGTATTGACTAAGTGACGCTACTACAGTAGTACAAAGTACATAACAAAGTAAAGCGAAACCTAAATACTTTCAGAACAAAACATATGTACAAAGAAAGTCAATTTTTTTTGTTTTCTATAAATAGTACGATACTGTTTTTTATGGGTTTACTGGGGTTTTTCTTCTTTTGTCTTCGGGTTTCATTCTGGAGATGGCAGATGGCAAACGAGCAACGGCAAGCAGACGAGATTTCAGCTAAAGACAATAATACATATGAACAAGTGGTAATAGAGATGCAACGTAAAACACTCACAGCATTTATACAGCGGCAAACATCCCGGAAACAACCACAGTTACGCGGAGCCTTCAACCAGGGGATTGGTGAGGAGGATTACAAAAAGCAAGTTGAAATGAGCCATGAAGTATGGTGTGTCCTTTAGGGCGGGCCAACCAGAAAGAGTGAAGCCAACTGTGACCAACGAGTTGACGGGCACCTCCGACTTAGAGAAACGATCCAGGGAGGTAAGAGAGTCCCAATCGGCAGGACAGAACGCGAAACCATTATACGGTTGAGTTCCGGTCTTCGTTTTGCCGAGTCGAGCCCACCCATCGTAGATAGGGACTACATCCGTGTTCAATCACGGCAAAATGAACAATGAGTAAATGGTTTCACAGGGAAGAGAGAGAGGCACATACCCCTGTCATTGTACTGCAGGAAGGGAGGAGCACGGGTGCCAGCAGTCTGAGGGGCCGCCACAGCAGTGGAGGTTCTGGCCGGAGAAGCAAAGCTAGCCGAGTGCGAAGGACGAGAATAGGCTACAAAACACCGAAAATAGATAAGTAAATACGCCGGAAAAAGACGAACAAAAAAAAACATACAAGATGTACCAGAACGTGGCTGCCAATCCTCTTTATGAGTCTGGAAGGCAACAGCACCGCCATCGCAAGGAGCGTGGAAAGTTTTGACACCAAAGTGTGCACCCACGCAGGCCTGGAAGAGCTCTGATTCCTGCTGGAAGGGTCTAATCCAGATTTTCTTGGCACGAGATCCACTAAGTCCAGCACCTTCAGAAAGCTGACTAAGTACGCAGATCCCACTCAAGACTAAGATGGCATTGTCTCGACGACCAGGGAGATTCGCGATCGCAGCACACTCGTAACCTCGTCGAATGGTGTCAAACCGGAGTCGAGTGATATTGACGAACGTGAGATACTGAGTGAACTTAACGCTCAGACGAAGACGGCTAAAAATACTTCAACGAAAAGGAAAAAAAAAGCATTAGAATAAAAGGTACTCACGCACGAGCATTCCGATCCAATGCTTCAAGGACTTGACCGTAGTTTGCAGACAACGCTTCATTAGATGCGTCGCGAGACAGCGCATACGGTACCATAAAGGCAGGAGAAGGCAGATCGGTCAGAGTCTTGTAGTAGTCTTGCAAAGAAGAGTGCTGCAGCTCAACGTCGAGAACGGAAGGCAGCGCAGCTCCAACACAGTCAGAGGAGTCAGCAGGTACTTGGTCGCCAGCAGGATCGTCAGGAAAATCACTGTTAAGAACAGCGTTACTAAATAACAAAAAACAAAAGAGTCACACAAAAGCACTCACACTTGATCAACATCAGCAGAAGGCAACGTCTCAGAGTCAGACCTAAGTAAGAAAGGTATGAATAAAAGCATTAGACAATTTATATGTAAAACTCACTGTACAGCTTTATTTTCATCATCGGAAATGTTGGGGTCTGCATACGCATCAAAAGTAGCGCCTCCAGCGACAGAGTCGCCGTCACTATCGAAACCCGAGAGTTTAGATTCGTCCGACTCGCTGTCGACTCCGTCACCAAGGGGACCTGCTTCAAAGGCCTCATCAGAAGGTCCTTCCGCGACGGCGCGATCAGCAACAGCGTCGTCAGAGTCAGTGAGTACAATGTCAGACATAGGTGATCCCACGTCGAATACACTACCGTGAGCATGGCGAAACAGCGCAATAAAATAAAAAGTCAGACATGTAAGTAGAATAAATAAGACAAACATCTAACTCACTCATCGTCATCCGGAAGCGCCTTCTTCTCAATGTTGACGGCGGCTCTGAAAACAGCTGTCAAAGTAATGGATATGAATAATAGAAAACACTCACGTAGACACAGGAGCAGCAGCATCAGTCGTCTTTTTGCGGGAAGCCATAGCCTTAGAAGGTGACCTGATAGGAGAGAATAAGAGTTAGGAGGTGTCCTAACAATGATATAGGGAATGGCGCATACTTTTTGACCGCAAGAAGGATGTTGTGGGGTTCGGGAAACTCGTCAGGGTCAGAGTTGCTGTTGAAGAGGAAACAATTTAGCAATCAGATTGAGAACATGCAAAAAGAGTATACACACGTCAAAATAAGAATAGGAGACGCAGCCCTTGGCACAGGCTTAATTTCAGTAGGAGCTGCACTACGAGTCGACCTATTCATCAAGGAGGATAAGAAAAGTGAGAAAAGGCGAGGCGGAAACAGTGTGGAATGCAACGTACACAGAGACGTGGTTCACAACCGGCTTAGCCGGAGAAGACCCAGTGGGCAAACGAAGCTTGCTCAAGCTAGCAAAAAACGGAATGAATATACAAGTCAAAAAAGAAAGAAAGGCATAAGACTTACCCCAAAGCCAGAGGTGTAGCAATGCCATGCCCCTCGACAACGGTGGAACCGTCGTCGGAACCAGCAGCTGGAAGGTGCGCAGAAGACTTGGTCCTAGATGGGCAAGAAATATAAGTATAAATACGAAGTTTAAACAGACAAATGCACTTACTGTCTACCGGAACGGCGGGGGGGCATAACCAGCATGGGGTCAGCTTGATCAGAGACTTGTGGCTGAGCACGCTTTTTGGTTGGAGATCCCTCGCTGAAAAGAATAAGATGAGCAGAATGATTCAACGAGAACAGACCACTTGACTTACTTGACGGCAGAGTCGGCAGGACGTTTCTTGGGAGAAGTCGGTGCAGCGGGTGCCACAGTGTCGGTACCAGAACCGACAGGCGTCGTGGCCGCTTGACGCAACGACACTTTGCGAGAAGCAGAGTTGGAGACAGCTTTGGGAGACATGAATACGAAAAGTAACGAGGCAGAGAAAGTCGTTGAACTTGAAGGTCGCTGAACTGGAACTATTGGCCTATATATATGCCACTGTAAATTCGTCAGAAAAGTTGGCCATGAATACACCTAAAAAATAAAAAAAATTTTAATGATTGGAAATATCCTTGGAGATCGGACAGAACGTAAAATCAGGCGCACATCGTATAGAAGCAAATGAGAATGGAGAGAATGACAGTGGAAGTAGAGGCGGGAGGCGAGAGGCTCGAGCTAAAGGGGCCGGAAGAAACGAAGTCCAAATTCAAAGTCAAACTTCAACTTCACATTGCAGGAAAGGTGCTAAGAAAATATATACAGGATGAAAAATCAGAATGCATATATAAAAAGTGGGAGAGGCTGAAACTGCAACAGGGCAGCAATGAAGGAAAGACAGAACAACAGTCTCAATCACCTGCTGAAGAACTCGAAGCACAAATGAGGGAGAGAAGCAGAAGCCCGTACATGAATCACCGTTTGACAGGTTTAATTATCCTAAGAAAATCCAAGAAGGAAGACACTTCAAGCAGGGCTAAATTTATCCTATGAGAAAGTGAAAGAGAAAGGATAAGAAAAAGAATTGATTTTACTAGTGTAAAAAGACTTTTAATAAAATTAAGATTTCATTTGCAAAATTCAAGGTGAAATACACTCTTTCCCACGCTCTTTCCCACGCAGAAATAACTCAATTTACCTGAAGAAAAAGTTTATGCAAAAAGAAAAATTTGCCACTTGCAATTCTTTAAAAATTTCCTGTGCAAAAAAAAACTCTTGAGTGGGAGAGTTTTTTTTTGCACAGGAAATTTTTAAAGAATTGTGAGTGGCAAATTTTTCTTTTTGCATAGACTTTTTATTCAGATAAATTGAGTTATTTCCACATGGGAAAGAGTGTGGGAAAGTGAGTACTTCACCTTGAATTTTGCAAATGAAATCTTCATTTTATTAAAATTCTTTTGACACTAGTAAAATTAGCTCTTTTTCTTATCCTTTCTCTTTCACTTTCTCATAGGATAAATTTAGCCCTGCTTGAAGTGAGAAGCGGAAGAGAGAGAAACTGCCAAGAGACTGAATGTAGTGAAGGGCACGAATAAAAAGGTGGCGAACAGGGGTCAAGCACGATGATACAAATTTGTATAAAACAAGGACCGGGTACCAGAAACGAGGGAGCAGCTACCGAAAACGAGGGAGCGGCTACTGAAAAAGAGGGAGTGGCTACCGAAAACGAGGGAGTGACTACCGAAAACAACGTAAAGACACGGCATCGAATGAGAGCATTAGCCAGGTGATCAAAGAGGGCAGAGGCACAGGCAACATATCTGTAAGCCAAGTTCATCATAAACCTGTCCGTAAATTCAAGATACTGCAAAAGGACCCACTTTAACAAGAGCGGAACAGCATCGAGCAAGGAGCAAGCATGGCACGAAGATGGATCCAAAATACTACAATTTCGAGGCAGCCAGTAAGAGTCATGCTTTATTCTTAAAGATTCAAAATGACAAGGAACACTTACACGTAGGGAAGCGTCTGGATGAGCTGTCAAAAACGAGGATGAAGGGAGAGTATGCGCCGGCACACCTCACGACGTTCACGAAGGCAAGTACCACGATATTCCAAACTTGACTTTCACTGAATGAAAACCCGCACAATAGGAGGCGCAGTGGAAAGACCAGGTCAACGGAATGGTCATCGGGATACCACTGGCATGGAGAGTTGTCATCGAAAACGAAGATAGTTGGGAAGAGAAGGTGTTTGTAGTGCAAGGTATACTAGTGAATAAAGATCTTCCACCTGTCAAGGGCAACGTCAAGTGAGTACTCGAATCTGCATACAAAACAAAAAACTCACTGGTGCATGAAGGGAGGGGAAAGTATCCTACCTGAGACAAGCCGTCGAAATATCAGGACTAGGAAGCGCAATCTTCGACCAAGCAGTTCAAGGTATTGAAGACATTGACGGTTTTCTCTCTCGCAACGTTCCAGAAGAGGCTATCAACACACTCAACACCATCGGATCGTTCCAAGGCTGTAAGACGATCGAGGCAGCAAACAGGTATTTCATGTTGAGAAACATGGCGGGATATGAGGCAGCAGTGGCGTTTGAGGAAGGGGTCGACAACGATGGCAGACTCGGAAAGTTGGCCGGCAAATCGCACATCCATACCGCAGAAAATTGAGTCCAATATTACGAAAGAAAGTCGACAAGTACAGGGGACCAAAGGTGTGAGTGACAGCTACAAAGAGTAAAAAAACGACATGAGCACTAACTCTTGTAACCAGCTTCAAAAAAATTAACCCTGTAGCATTCAAGACTGGTGATATTGTAGAGGTAAAACTGACACTAATGATGGTAGAGACCGGGGGAAAGGGAAAGGAGAGAAAGCATCAAACGGTATCGGTGTTGAGATCGATGATGTTGCTGGACGGAACTGTGTCTGAGGTAAGTAAAAACGAGCATGAGACAAGGGAAGACGCACTAAGTAAAACATGCAGGACACACGCCGTGCTGGAGCCAGGAAAGGAACCGCTACGTTTCTGAAACGAAAAGCAGACTATGACGAAGAGATGGAGGGTGAAGCGAGTGCAAAGCTGAGTAGGATGAACGTGAGCGAACGCGGGGAGTAGAAACAGTGATAGTTTACCCACATAATTTTTGAAACGAAACGAAGGACGATATAACCACAGAACTAAGTGAAGGAAAGAGGACGGAATGTCATAAAATGTAGAACATAAGAGCGATTCACGGAAAAGAGAGAATAAGACACAGCAACAAACAATAAACAAAACAACGAGATATTACAAAGACGAGAAGCACTGACGAGAAAGCGCTGACTCAGAGTTCACAGTTAACGGGAATACAAGCTGCAAAAAACCCGCGAGAGACAAAGACACGTGACCTGTTTGCCGGCCAACCAGCAATCAGCGGGTTCACGCTTAACGGGAATGGATTTTGGCAGCAAGTGTCCAGGGAAAGAACGAGTTCTACATTACATTACGAACTCGTAACTTTCTTATCGCAATAGTATTGAGCTAAATGAGATTATTGACAAGGAGCTCCCTTCATGCCATCCAGCATTCTCTCATGAAGAAGTTGTTATTGCTGGGCAAGCATTTGATCTCTACAAACATGATATCATGGAGTGCATTTGGGCACTCTATGGTAATCCTGAACATAGCCAGTACTTGTGTTTTGTTCCCGAGCACCACTACGCCGATGCTGACAAGACTATCTGACTTTATCATGACTTCAACACTGGAAAATGGTGGTGGGATACTCAAGTGAGTGTATATTGCTTCTTCAAAGATCCTTCAATGACAAGCTGCTCAGAAAGCTGTCGAAGCAGACAAACCTGGTGCTACTATTATCCCAATCATAATTTCGACTGACAAGACCCAAATTACACTTTTTTGAAACAAATCTGCTTATCCTGTGTATTTAACAATTGGCAATTTACCAAAGGAGATTCACTGGAAGCCTTCACAGCAAGGCCAAATACTGTTGGCATACCTCCCAACTAGTCGTCTTGAGCACATCAAGAACAAAGCTGCTCAATGACAAGCAGTGGCGAATCTATTCCATGCATGTATGGGTTATCTTCTCGAGCCTTTGAAGGAAGCTGGACTTGAGGGTGTAGCAATGCGGAGTGGAGACAGTGTTGAGCACCGTTGTCATCCTATTCTTGCTGCTTATGTTGGTGACTATCCAGAGCAAGTGCTTGTGACAACTGCTTACTATGGTGATTGTCCTGGCTGTGATGCTGAAAAAGACGAGTTGGGTGTTTATCCATGCGAGAAGTCATATCATGACTTTGAGGCAATTCTTGATGCTGTTAGGACATTTGGTACTGATGTCTGGGTTGAGTGTTGTCTAGAGGCCAATGTTAAGCCAGTGCAGCATCCATTCTGGGAAGACCTTCCCTATGTCAACATCTTCTCTGCTATAACACCCAACATTCTCCATCAGCTATATCAGGGTGTCATGAAGCACCTCATTTCCTGGTTGACAGATATTTGTGGTGCTGATGAAATTGATGCTCGGGTCTGTCACCTACCACCCAATCACAGTGTTCGGATTTTCCACAAGAGTATTTCAACCTTGTCTCGGGTCAGTGGAACTGAGCATAAACAAATGTGTGCCTTCATTCTTGGTGTCGTTACAGACATTCCAGGCCTCTCTGCTCATCAATCTAATTCTCTATTGGTGGCTACTCGCTCATTGCTGGATTTTCTCTATCTTGCCTGTCTTCCTATACATAGTAGCGAGTCTCTAGATTCTCTTGATGAAGCACTTGCCACGTTTCATAATAATAGAGATGTCTTTGTTCAACTCAGAGTTAGAGAAAACTTCAATCTTCTGAAACTTCACTTTCTCTGCCACTATTCTTGTGCCATCTGTTACTATGGTACAACAGATAACTACAATACCGAGACCACAGAGCGGCTTCATATCAACTTTGCAAAGGATGCATACCGTGCATCTAATCATAAAGATGAGTATGCACAGATGACTCGTTGGTTGGAACACAGGGAGAAGATCATCCACCACTCAAATTATATTGCATGGAGGCTCAACAAGTCCCATCGTCCAGAAGCTTTGGCAGACTCTGCTGAATCAGTAACTAGTGCACATATTGGAGACCGCTATGACTTTCCTGGTGCACAAAGATCATTGGAGGACTTGAAGTGTGTCTTCTCACAAAAGGTTACACACTACCCCACTGTGAAATCAGCTTCACTTGCAAAGCTTGAGGATACAAGTAGCAATGGTTATGGTGCTGTTCATTTTTCCCAGGCACTGAAGCGTTTCCTTGTTCAGTATTGGGATCCTACTGTTCCACCCAGTCAGGTTGATGACTATGCTCGCTTTGTTGTTCTGCCTTTTCAGTTACGAATTTGTAATGTAATGCAATGGAATGAAGAAGTCGTTCTTTACTGGGGTGCTTCTGTGACCTGCATGGTACATTAAGCTGGCCTCCGATCTTTTCAGTACCTTTTATGGTATATGCTTAGTCATCAGATGACGCGGCCCCTGCTTTTCTGTGCCTGTTGGCACTTTAAGCTGGCCTTGTCCAATGTTACTCCTCATGCTGTTTTTCTCTAACTGCAATACACTCTACTTTGTCAGGGCTATATTTGGCTTGGTTGTCTGGGTTGTTTAGTGTTTGCGTGCTCGGTCTGTTAATGGTAGGCCACCTTCACTTGTAGAAGAGTAAGCGTAATGGTATGTGGTTTATTCATTGTTGCGTGGTATCCTGCTGAAGAGCTTTACTCCGAAACAGAGTGTGCTACAGTCGTGCCCGGCAATTGTTCTGGGCTCCATCCAAGTGTTTTCGTGGAGGTCATGCTGCAGGTGTTCATGAAGAAGCATAAGTTGTACAACTCCATGAATTAAACATTTTCCTGATGTGACCACTGTATATTTTAAAGGTTCTTTCAAGTCTCACAAGCAAGGTATCAAGCCATTCTCGATACCATTATACTTCTGCAACTCTACCTCTGGAGATGCCTCAGGTCCCGAGGCTTCAGCATCCTCCCTCTAACCCGCTTCATCATCAGATACCCTAGTAAGGACTACAGAGGTCCCTTCTATTCCAGAAGCCTCTACTTCAGCACCTACTCCTGCTGTTCCTACTCCGGCTGGGTATACAAAAACTGGGGGAAAGATGCATCACGTGAGAACGTACTCACACAACGCGTTCGCTACCATTGACCCGAGTTATGTGGGATGAGTCCTAGGGTACCTCTGCGTGTCGGTGGAGGTGTTTGTGGGTCTGAAAAGATGTCGGTGTCGGTCAAACAGGGAAAGAGGGATAGGGATGCAGATGAGGAGTTCCTGGGCTGGGACGAGCACACAGCACAATGAGTATGGGAGCAAGGAGGACAACTGGATGACTGGTTCAAGCCTGACAGCGCTGAAGGTGTACAGTCTGTTCTTGCTGGGGCAGGAGGACCAGTGCAGCTGTGAATTATAGGTGTAGTGGAGGAGTGTGGTAGTCTGAACCCCCTCCACGTGTATTTTTATCTCTTCCAATGATCAACAATTATTGTTTGTTTCTCTTTTCCGAAATTTGCTGCAATTTTCATAAACTCCAGACTGAAGGAAAATGATTATTACACAGGACGAAAAGAAATGGTGGTTCTTCTTTGCTTGTTGATACCTTACAAGGAGTGTACCAAATTCTAAACAACCACTTTCCTACATGTCTACATCCTCCCCAGTCCCCTTTCTACAAGATGTGTCTGCTGCATTCCCACCATCTCCTTCCCCCAAGCCTTCTCCTTCTCCCCCGCCCTCTGTGTATTCGGCAGGTTTGCCTGCTTGAGTAGCCTCGCTGGACGACATTTTGGCTAGTTTAGCCCTTGCTTGAGTGGAAAGCTTGCTGCCATACCCGATCTTGCACTTCAACAGTTTATCAACTATTTGCTGTGCTCTGTTCCTAGCTTTCAGAGCCTCCTGCAGGCAGTATAAGGTTAACTCATGGGGGGGATGCAATTTGATGCAAAGTCTCACCTCTGACCACAGAGTCAAGCAGGGTAAGGCAATGAAGTACCCCGATCATGTGATACTTGTCCTTTCCAATCCTAACTGCCATGAGGGAGATTTGGACCTCCACGATGTCTCTGATGCATATGTTGCTAGGAGAAATGACATCAAATCTAATGCAAGGTAAGTTTTTGTCTATGACGTCATGTCAGGATTACTCACCTTTGCACACCATCTTTGTCAACTTTCCTTTGCAGATATTCTACCTCATTCTCTGCAATATGAACGTGTCCTGCTCCACCCAGCTCCTCCAGAACGCCATTGGGATCAACGCTCTTCGCAAAGGGGACTGGTTCCTCTTTGCCGGCAGCTGCTCTCGCAGTGAAATACCTGTTGGAAAATTCCATGGCAGGCATGCCTTTGTGAGTGGTGTAAATCGTGGTATCCTCCATCCTCCTGTCATCAATATGCCTCCTCAAGAAAGAATCCACCACCCCAACTCTGCAAGCAGCATCTTCAAAAGTCTTCGTTCCAAGTCTGCTGATGGTCATGGCTTGTCTCAGGTATCCCACCTTGGCATGCCTGTGTTCTCGGTTAGCACCTTAGAAACGAGATTACACATGTTTTTACCTCCCAAGCCTATTGTATACTGGTGGAAGGTCCTTTGCTGCAACAACTCCCTGTGCACGAAAAACTATCTCTTCAAAAGAGTCCCCGTCAGCAGCTACAAGCCTCCAGGCCATGGGCACTCCTGTTTCGGTGGCCTGGACTGTGTCTGGCCAGCTGTTGATCTGTGCTTATTCATGAGGCTTGTGGACACTTCGCTACTTAAATGCTCACCTTTGCTAGTTCAGATAGGTCAGGTACGGCATTCACGACGTTGGCCCTTAGAACAACGTAGCACTCCAGCTCTTTTTCTGTGCACATTAAAGTTAACTGGTCCGTGACAAATTTGGGGAGGCGCCCAACTGACAAAAGCACTTACTAGCTTCATGAAGATTGTAAAACGCGTCCATGGTCGATGATGTCTGTTTTCTAGAGCACGGTGGTTGGATTTATTTCAATCCCCTCTTACACTTTCCTTTTCATGGGACTTCGAACTCAACAGATTGATTCACCTGCTTGATACAGGTCCGCCTTGTGGCCGTTTCTTTTCCTTTCTTCCAAAGGGTTATTGGGGTCTTTCGTCTGGTGCGTCATGCCAAACCTCCTCCATCTTTTTTTTTGCCCCACATTCGTCTGCTTTTACACCTTCTTTATGCTTTCAAATCCTTTTTCTGGTTCTTGTTTCCTAAAGTATTTCGCCGCCCTCTCTCCATTAGTGGGATCATCGTTTGCAGCCATGCTGCTCTCTTCGCTTGAGTTGTCCTCGTGGTGAGTAATCCGGTTCACTCTTATCTTTGGCTTTTCGGTCAAGTCTATTCCGATTGTTTTCTCCATCGCGTCTTACATGTCTTCCTTTGTTTCTTTCAGTGAAAGGGCTTTGCCTGTTCTTGGGTCACACCTTTCTTGTTTGCCAGAGGATACTCGAGTTACTGTTACTGGTGAAGTTGTCCAGGTGAGAGTTCCTTGTCCTTGTGAAGCTTCCTCATGCTTAAATACATTTTTAGCATTCAGGTTCTACTATGGAGATAAAGACTTCCGATGAAAAATTCCTCTGGATTGTTGACATTGACAGTATTGTAGGACTGCTGATTTTCTCATATGTTTCCCCCATTATTTACCTTTTTTTCTTTTGTAGAATCCACTTACTCTCACGCGATTTGTTAATGTAACAGGCTATGTGGCAGATGGCTCTGTTATTCGTGGGGAAAGTTTGGAGACCTTGGGTGAAGAGCTTCGTGAGTATCTTGCCTTTTTGCAGTATCCTGTTGATTGATTCTGATGCATCTCACGTCCCAGCGATTCACCTGATTCGTGAAGTCTTGGAGTTGCTATACAGTTCGGAGCTTGCTCGGGTCTTTGGTTTCCCTTCCCTGTAGTTTAGCTGATCTGAAATTGGTTGGGAACTGGTGGGGATGAAATATCATTCAAATGTATCCTCTAAGCATGTAAACAAATGCAAGGTTCCCTTGATACAATTATTGAAGCCTTTACTGCATAGAGGTCAGGCAAAGCTTGTTATGCGCCCATCTGCTCATTCATACTTTTCCGTTCTTAGCAGACTGAATAAGCACCCTAATTGCTTTCTTTGTCACTCCATCAATTCCAGTCAAGAATTTCTCCACTCTTGCAGTGTGGTCTGTGCTTCTCAAGGTGCGTACTAGTGGGTCGGACCCCAGTCATCTTGTTAGAATAACTTCATGCCTCATTGCACAGGCCCTGTTGACCTCCTGCCCTTTCTGAACCTTGGGTATAAAAGAGAGAAGAACTTCGTATTTGAATCCTCAAATTGCTCTATCGTTTCAGCCCTTGCTCCTGTTGAATCTCTGCAATCTTCTTTTGATCTCTTTGATTTTTGATTACTCTTGCAAGTCAATATGACTGACGAGCTTACACCTGCTGATTCAAAACTTAAATCTCCGTTCGTCCCCATCTTTTTCTACACGCACCCCACTTATTTTCTTCTTTAGAAAAAAGCATGTAGCTTCATCAACTAATGGGTATGTTTTCCATTCTATATTTCCCTTGTCTATTAAATCTTACTCCATGCTGCTTCTTTCATGCCTTCTTGTCTCTTTACTAGGACCCCCTCCAAAAAGCGTGCCTCTGTCTCTGTCAAGGAAGGATCCCCTGTGAAGAAGGATCTTGTACAGGCAGTCAGGTGCTCTACCAGGCCATAAGTTGTTATTCCTATACCTTGTTTTCTTTGATGACCTCTTTTCATAGCAGCGTGCCTACTCCAAAGAAACTCTTTCAATCAGATTCTCTGGGTGAATCCTTCAAATCCGCTACAACACCTGCCTTTGGAAGCACTTCAAATCCTATTGAGTAAGCATTTCTTGCCGCTTTTTTATCTTGCTTTATTTCATAACCTTATTACCCTCCTTTTGCTATAGGCTTTCCTTGTCTGACGAAAGCGTGACCGTAGGAGTTCCCTCCACTCCTACTAAAACTGTGAAGCACTCTGGCGTCCCTTCTCAGAATGGAGGCACTCCCACTGTGCCCAAGGTGGAGCTGGGTACCCCTGGGTAGGTCTTTCGAATATATTTTCTTGCACTGACTCTGAACTGTATTTTTCAGTCTGGCCATGCGTGCAGCAAGTCTGAGTATCAGGTCTGATACAGCAATTGCTTCTGACTCTGCCAGTGTGGCAGCTCCCGCTCCTCAACCCAAACCTAGGCCTAAGCCTAAGGTTACTGCCCCCCTGGTTAAGAAGGAGGTTCCTCCTCAGGTCAGTATCTACGACCTACCTGTACCTGAGGCTGCTGCCCTTTCAGACATGGAGGACCTCCCGCCCCCAGAGGATATCATGAGATCTCCTGCCTGGTATGTTTTTTTTTTCCTTCCTCTTCTCTTCTTCTGATTCTTTTTTCTTTTACCCTTTTCCTCCTTGATACATGACATTCTTCAGGAAAGTAGGTGGCATGCATCTTCCCTCCAAAGCCTCAAAAGGTGCTGCTGCAAGCAGTGCTTGACCCTCCGTGGCTAAGGGGAAACAAGTATATTCTGTTCCTAAAACTTATGTGCCTGAGGTGGCTGTGAATACCAAGCAGGAGGAGGAGGAGGACATGGTGGAGGAAGATGATGGGGAGGAGGAAGAACAGGAGGAGGACAAGGAGGAGGCTGATGCGGACTCCTTTATCAACAATGATGTTGATGAGGAGGGCAACCCTGTCAAGTGAGCTTCCTCCCCTTTAGTCACTGTCTTGACCCTTTTTCTCACTTTTGTCGTTTCTTGCAGACTGGGCGAGGAGGAGGAGGAAGATAATATGGATGTTTGGTGAGTATTTCTTCTCTTTTAATCTTGCAGCTGTGTACCATGGCATTAACGTTTTCTTGGTCACATGCTGGTCTTTTGGCTATGCTACAGCGAGTCTGATTCTGAAACTGCCGCAGACCCTACTGCAGACTCTACTGCTGTCAACTCTCTTACTGCCGACTTCGACCTTCACTCTCCTGATGCCAGAGAGGAAGAGGCAGACAAGTCTGTGGAACCAGATGCTAAGACCTCTGCCCTGGAGGAATATCACTCCAAGAATGAGGAGGATGTGCCACCTCAGTCTTCCAGCACTTATTCCCAGCCTGTACCTCCCATTCTACATAGATCTCTCCAAGATCCCCTTCTGCATAGCATGTATGATGCTATTCCTGCTAAAGAGGTACCTCGGTATGTGGTACTGTTGATCTTTGACATGGGCTGTAATTCACTCAGTCTCCTATTTAGCTACTCTGCGATGGTTCTGTTTGATGCTTGGAAAATGTCTTCCTTTCATGTCGAGGTTATAGGATTCCCGAAGTACCGGAACAGTCTGCCTGGCACACAATCCAAGGCGTAAGTCCTTCTCTCCTGGAAGTCTGGTGTGTTCTGAAGGTCGTGCTTTTTAGACAACTCAGGGCTGCATTGGAGTTTGCCTCTTATGGTGCATTCTGCAATGTTGCATGCGGGCCCAAGAATGGTTTTATAAGGGCCTTTGATTGTTACCAGCTTAGGGACAGCCAACAAGTGGCTGTTTTCACTACCACCGGGGTTGTGAGAGCTTCTCATTTGACTACTCCTTCTGGTATGGAGGGTAGTGAAGCTTACAAAATCAGTTTGGCTTGCTTCAAACAGGAGTTTGAACTCCTCCAAGCCTCTGTGGGCGCCATCCTTGGTGTCCCAGTTTATCATGCTCCAGTCAGCCAAACTGGTGTCCTCACCTTCTCCACTAAAAAGCATAGCTATAATCAGCCAGGCAAACACAGTACGTTTCCTACCTTTGTTTGCTTCAATGTCCTCTGACTCTTGTTCTATTATTTTCCCTTGTAACCTCAGAAGACTTGAAACAGCCTAGCCCTTTTGCAGCTGGTACTGCTGCCGCACCTGTTATTCCAATTGGATTGATGGGTGCTGGCGCTGCAGAGTCCTACCCACCCTTCTTACTATTCAATGAGAAGGGTGCATTTTCTTTATTTCTTGTGGCTAACTTTCTTGCTCATGGTTCCTCAGTTCCCACCTATGATGGGAGGGCAGACAGCTCTAGAGGTATATGTGGGTTCTCTTTCAGACCAAGTGACTGGGACAAGTACAAGTCCCTGCCTCGTTATAAGAAGAAGGAGGTCCTGGAGCAGGCCTTGGTCACTGTCAGCTTCACCTTGAGTAGGTGGGATAGTGTGCCTAAGGCCAGCTACTGCTCCTGTGGATTCAACCTTCTTTTTGTTATCGTTCTTGCTGAGCCTGATATGTCAGAGAATTGAGCTTTCCAGTGATAGCTATTTTCTTCCATCTCCTTTTTGAACTCTGTTTTGGGCACATGTGCTTTTGCCTACTTTAATCTTTCTTGATCGGTCTGTGTGATGGTGACCACCATTGCCATCTTGTTTGCCTTGCATCTTGTTGCATCCTGTTGTCTCTTTTCTTTCTCATATGTCTGGCTTACCTCTTTAAAAAGCCATCCTATCTTTACTCTCCACCACCGTACTATCCTTTCGCCCTTTGTACATCTTTTTTCTAGTTATGTGTTGCTTCCACTTTATGCACCCTACACCTCCTGTCCTTTTTCATAGCACTACTATCTCACCTGTCCTTTACCTGATTGTTCTGTAGCATTACTATATTCCCTGTCCTTTACTCAGTTGTTGTTGAAGCTGTCTGTTTCCATTGTCCTGTGCTTATCCAAAATGAAAATGCACTCTTGTCTTCAGAACAAACCATTTCACATCTTAAGAAAACTCAAGAAATTGTACATTCAAAAATAAAATGCACTTGTCTTCAGAAACAAAGGGTTTCACATCTTAAGAAAACTCAAGGAATTGTACATTTAGATGCTTATCTAACAACACAAGAATTCACTATTATCTAGACTCTCGGAAAGACTGGTCTCCTGTTCATCCATTCCTCTGTATCACAACCTGTACTCATGCCTTGCTTTTTACCTGCCACTATTGTGGGTATGTCAAGCTCAGAGGTTTGGAACATTGTAGCTTGATTAAACCACACAATCGAACCTCTGCCCTCTGCCTCTTTCCATGCTTCATCTTTTTCGTGTGACGCGCAATTGCAGAACAACAGCTTAGCTGTTTCCGGCATTGGTCTCTCTCCATCCTCTGTTGTAAATATAGGTAAGTCTGTAGTAAGCCTTAGTTTCTCAGGTGTGCTGAATAAAAATAAAGACTTACTGCTTATGTTGATGTTGAAATGCATGAATAGGGAAGAGGGATATAGAAGGAAAATGCCAGGGGGTAGTTTGATGATGAGGCCTGCTTCCCACACTACAAGCCAACATTTCTCTCTATGATTAAAATGACCTGGATTAGGGTAAAGTAGGGCAACAGTTAGGCTCCTTGAATGATGACCAAGTATCAGAACACTCACCGTATATGTATATCATGCAGACACCCAAAGCTATGTTCTTGAAGTCAATGTGTGGTCTACAAAACACACACTTTATCCCCTTCATAGGTGCATTGAGGCACCAGTTCCAAAACAGCCCAAAATACAGTTCGATTCCATACTTCCTTTTCATATAGACAGCAGAGTCTTTGTATCTCTCTGCAATGGCTGGGAAGTTGTCAGAAAGTATATGGCAGCTGTAATTTCTAACAAATCTAAATCAGTACTGTGCTTGTTGTTTGCTGGATACTGCTCACTCATGTAAGGTGCCAGAAAGGCTCTCCGGGCCTGAAGTAGGTCTCTATCACCTCTGAGTTGTCTTTATGCCAGGTGCTGAGAGAGGGTTGCTGGAAGAGCTTGTGTTAGAAGATTGGATTCTGATTGGATTCTTTCATGAAGGAGAAGTACCTCCTTACCTCTTTATTATTGCGATCGTGTCCAGCAATGCTGAACCAGTGCAGACCTCTTGTGTTTTTCTTGCGGTCCGCCTCGGTATAAGGGTGTTGGACATCCTTCACAAACTTGGCACAGGTTTCGATGATGCTGGGAAGAAGAGTCTTGAGGGTATAGGAGCTAAGATTTGAGTGATACATGAAGAGGTGGCTGTTGCTATTGGTTATTCTGGTTCTGTAGTGCCTAGCAAGGGGGTTGAAATAATCTGTTGAAAAGGCTACTGCACAGAGTACTCATGCGATGTAAGGGACCTTAGTTAATTCCTCCTCAAGTTTTGCAAAAACTCTGTTTTTTAACTTGCACATTATTTGGGAGCGGTAGTCCTTCTTTGCGTTCACACCACTCCACCGAGTACTCGAGTGCCTAGGGTCAACCTCGACATTGAAATTAGTTGCCTGGACTACATTGGTAACTGCACGGGCTTTCTGCTGCCACTTATGCAGCCTGTACTTCTCCTTTCGAACACGTTTCCTTTCCTTGCCCTTCAACTCCAAGCTGATCTTGGGCTTGAAAACACTACCCTCGATGTCCTTGTGTGCACTGTTCAGTCAAAGTTAACTTAGACTTCATCAAGAGTTTAAAATGTGATGAACCTTTCGCACTGCACAACTATGGCTGGAGGATGAACACCCTTCTGTTTTGGGACCTTTTTTTGCTTAGCTGAGAGCCTGTGTATTTTTAAAAAAAGTTCTCTCCTTGGTTGGTAGAGCTCACCTTTTTTCCGATGCGCAGTCACAGAGTTGTGCCTTCGCCTTCCTCTTTCTCCCTAGCATTCGCTTTGGTGGCAGCTCAGATGCCCTCCTTGATTCCCCTCTTGTGTCCACGTCACCCTCATCGCTGCACTCCAATTCAGTCAATTCACCCTCAAAGAGTTCCTCATAATGGTGTATAGACTCCTGGAAGGACTCACTGCACAGCACAGTGCCCAACATCTCCTCATCACTACTTTCTAATTCACTTAGTTCACCCATAAAGAGGAGATCATAGTTGTTGAAAGACGTGTCCAAGTGCTCTCTGTGTTGTTTAGGACATGGTACAAAATTAGTTCCTGCCCCACGTCTTCAAAGGTGAACTCACTGCTGGTCTGAGGATAGGCATTGCATAGCCTCGTAAACTGGATCGACGTTCTTGAGTTCCTGGAGGGTCAATTGTCATCATACTTCTGCTATTACTGGAAGACTGAAAGCAGCCCTCACGCAGGTCGTCATGTTGTCTGTGCTAGCTTCAATGGGAGGAAAGCTGTAGTAGGTGACATTATTGAACAGAGTCTTCATTCAAACCATGTGGGACTCACCAGGTATTTGTAGACCTAATCACTGCCAAACGTGCATTTTTAATGTGCTCAGATCTCCTCAACGTGATTCTGCTCATATTCAGCCATAGACGTTATAATAATATATCATACAGGGATATAACCCTTACAGGTCGATGCATCACAAAGGGATTTTTCCCTAAGGTCCCAAATATGGCAATTTAAGCACTGCCAGACGCATTTAGGCCTTTGACGGCATCTCGGCAGCATCCTGCTCTATTCCCACGCTTGGGTCACCTACCCTATTTGCTCTACAGCCGGACGGGAACGAATACCAGGCATTATGTCAGCCATTTTTCACGGTGCCACCGGACAGTCCGGGTTACAGCGAACGCAAAAATACATAGATACACATATCG
>RCHF01000496.1:0-29335 GCA_003987895.1 Neonothopanus nambi | reverse complement strand
ATGAAGTTGACGTGGGTCAACTACAAGAAGTGTTGCAGCCGCCTACTGAAACGCCCATGGTATTTAAATGATAGAAAAGACGAGCTTCTGACAGCTTCGATGAAGGACTCTTAGTAAGTCGAAGCTCAAGAAGTCCAGCTGTTAGTTTTAGTTGAATTTGTGGGCCCAGAATCCAGGAAACATATAGAAGTATATCGTATTTGAAGGTTATCGAAGAAAGATGAAATTGTCGACCGACGACGGTACTTAGAGGACGAACATGAGGGACGTGCCAACGCCGCGTGAGTAAGCAAGCACCTGCTAGAATCTCTTTCTCTTACTTCTACCACGATCCTCGTCTTATCACACACATAGTATGCCTTTTGCTGGGAAGACGAGCTGGAAGGTTCCTCAATACTCGTACTTCGACAGCCTTGAAGAGCTGGATCAATGGGCCTCGTCACCGCACGAGCACCTCGATAACATTTTGCCATTTATTTCCCGTTCTCGGACGAGTGCACCGGAGACCGGAGGGAAACTTTTGGTGAAGGATAGAGCTTGCCTGGAGATTGATACGATTTCTGATGCTGTATACTTTTAAAGGTATGCCACGATTACAAGGTTGAACGAATCTTTTTGAGCTTACTTTGCATGCCTCTGATAGTTGAATTATTCAGGGAGGATATACGGAAAGCCCGTATGCTCTTTCTTATACGTTTAACTATTGGTCCAGCTGTGATACGTTCATCTAGTGCGTTATAGTTTGTCTTTGAACCTCCCTGTTCCTCACCTCGTTCCAGCTTTTCTCATCATCGCGTTACGGTCCCACCGCCTGGATGGATAAATGCCTCGCATAGGCAAGGCGTGAAGATGCTGGGGACCTTGTGAGTGTCTCAGCCCGTTCATTAGGCTATAATTGTTAAATCATTTTTCAAGGATTTTCGAAGGCGGTGGTGAACAAGACTGCCTACGTCTCCTTGTGGGACAACTCCCGAAATCCCGAACAGGCCCCGCTGCGACCTCCCCAACAGCCTCTTCACTACCACTATCTCCTCATTATGCGCGGCTCCTTGCTGAATTGGCCAAGCAGCGCGGCTTCGACGGCTATCTGCTCAACTTCGAATGTCCACTTCGTGGCGGAGTAGAGCAGACTCGAGCGCTGGCGGCTTGGATTACGTTGCTGCAACACGAACTCAAAGCTCGAGTAGGCGAACATGCTGAGTCTATATGGTATGATCCTGGGTTTGATTAATAATGCAGCATGAAGCTGAGGAAAATTTTAGGTACGATAGCGTCGTCTTCACGGGTCAATTAGCGTGGCAGGATAGGCTAAATAGTCTCAACTTGCCATTCTTTTTATCGTCCTCTTCGTTATTCAGCAACTATACCGTAAGGAATCTTTTCGTGGTACCTTATGTTGTACTAAGCACTACGACGCTTCTTTCCAGTGGAGAAACAGCTACCCCTCTCTTACGGCTCAATATTTCCTAACTCTTGACCCTACACTCACCGGCAACCAACCGAAGTCCCATCCTCACGTTGCAGAAAAGACCCTACGAGAGATTTATATGGGCGTAGGCAAGTACTTTTCATTGCCTTCTGTTCAAATTGCTGACAACCACACCACAGATGTATGGGGCCGTGGCTCTCACGGGAACGGCGGCTTCGGTTCATACAAAGCCATTTCACACATTGCGCCTGACTCCCTCGGTCTCAGCGTCGCTATATTCGGACAAGCCTGGACCTGGGAGACCGAGCAGGACAAACTCGGCTGGACATGGGATTCCTGGTGGAATTACGAGCGTAAACTCTGGGCTGGGCCTACCGATGGTCAGGAGCAAATCATTGTGCCTGAAATGCCCCCGCCAAAGGAAGGCGAATCGCCTTGCGAGCATGGTGCATTTGTGCCCCTCTCGAAGTTCTTCTCATTCAAGTCCCCGCCAAACCCGACTAAGCTGGCATTCCACACGACGTTCTCGCCTGGGGTTGGAAGGAAGTGGTTTGTTAATGGCGTGAAGGTGTTTGAGAGGGCAGAGGGCTGGACAGATGTGGATAAGCAGATGAGTATGGGTGATTTGGTCTGGCCGAAGCCTCTACTCGCATGGGAAGGCGATGAACCACCACCAGAGGACGTGAGGATCCCTGAAGCAGCATCGGCGGTTAATATGGATGATGCATGGAACGGGGGTAGTTCGTTGAGGCTTACGTTGAGTGACCCTGGTGCGCAATCCGAGAACGCAGCATTCCGGTGCGTCTGGCTGCCTATACAATCGCTTTCCATATCTCCCCGACGTTCTTACGAGGCTAGCGTGGTGTACAAGATTGAGTCTGGTGCTTCGGACGTTGATCTCGATATCTCACTTTCTGTCAAATCTCTCTCGTCGAATTTAGGCTCTAGTGCCCATCTTCCCGAAATCACCGGTATCGCTACCAACGATACTCAGCTCAACGAAGGCTGGGTGAAGCTTGCTGTGGGGTTCAGGCTGCCTACATCTGCAAATAGCGAGATGCTGTCTTCCGATGTCCAGGTCTCACTAGGTCTTGCTGTTGCCATAGTAGCAGAAGATCCTTCCCAGCCCCTTCATCTCCCAATCCTCGTAGGGCGGATGAATGTCTACCCTACTCCACCCCCAGGCATTCCGGCGCATAAACCCTTACTCCTCTGGGCTGATCTCAAACGGTCGCCGTCACCATCCTCCTCTTCGACGGGTGCAGATGCATCCGCGGAACTACTTTCGGGAACGATTACATGGGAAATAGCTGCTTCCCTTCCACCTCTCCTTCCACCTCGTATCTCTTCCCCAGAGGATCCCGTCTCAGCTTGGCCTATACAACCTTCCGCCGAGACTTGGTTTCCCACAATCTTATATGCGAATGTGTACGCTTTACCTCACGGTACTGACGGGGCTCCTGGGCGCCCTGAAGATGCAGTGTGGCTTGGAACATCTGGGTATGAAGGAATGAGGAATACCTTTTCATTCGAGCAGGATGTTTTGAAAGATGTGGTCAAGTCGGTGCTTGCGCCGGGGAAAGTGAGGTTTTACATTCAAGGTGTGACGGAAAGGGGAGAAGTCCTTGCATGGACTGAATGTGTCTTCGTTGATGCCTGAGAGGGGTAGACGGGCTAGATGCTTGTCTAGGTCTCATGCGAAGTGGAGTTGAGAGTTGATGGATCATGGAGCGTGGCGAGATCCTTCTCGGGTTGCCAATTACACATCTGAAATTCACATGTATTGGCCTTTTCATGTTAAGTCATAGCATATGGGCATGGATTATAGTGCTAAAATAGAAATTAGAATGACAGACTGGGGAACTTACGAGGTCAAACCAGAGGTTTGAGGCGAAGCGGTTAGTAGTTTGAAGACCATGAGTGTCACGTTCGCAGCTCAGGCGATATCTAGTATGTAAATCCGCATGTCTGCAAAGTGTGGCGGAGGAGCCATGTCCGATGTCAAGCACTGCTAGACCTGTATACTTATCATCTGCCGGGCAGTTGGAACTCGTCGGAAGCGGCTAGAAACGATCGGACTTGCGCCTAGATAGCATTTTTAATTCTAACGTCGGACATGTATCTTTGGCAACGAAGATTCAGATGATGGAAGTCTGGGGTACTTAGTGCAGACATGTGCAGGTTAGTCTATTATTAACTTCTTTCTTTCGGAACGGGGGTTTAATACACAATGACTTGTGGTATATGCCGTGAGGCAGCTTCATGATTCAACACTGAAATCTCACATTACAGTCGCTCTGAACACAAAGAGGATAACAGTCAGCCATGGATCATCGGTGACTACGAACCTCCTTCGGGAATAATACCCTTTCTGTTCACTCATTCAAGGATTTGCGCCCATACAGCAGTGAAATCCGGCACCGTAGAAGTCGTGCAAGTCATGTGTGATAGCGGAGCACTGAGCAGGTGATAGTCAATTATGACATTTCTGTGGCAGTGCGTGAAAGAATCTTTGTGCGTACGCCGGCGGTTTCTAAACAATGACTTTTTGGTCGATAGAAAATGCCTATGAAGATTAAACTGTTTCCTGGGCGCGGACGCTTGTATGTGATGACTGAAAGTGACCGAACCGCTTGTGAGTGAGCAGTCGTCTGCAATCACCAATACTTTACCCTCTTCTCCACTGATCATTACCCCAACAGAATAGATCGATTGCTCACATATCCGAATCACGCTGCGATCTGCGATGGTAAACATGTCCTACCGGCTGAGTGCGCCCATGCGTTTCTTCTGTAATTTGTAGATCCATCGCATGGAAGGCTTAATAGTGCTCAATGAAATGATACATCCACCACGCTGTATCCGTCTTAGCCGAGCTGGAGTCCCTCGTGGAACTGGTGTACTTACAACTCGGGGTGCACCACTGCGCCATAATGGCCAGAAACGCTTCTCCGAGTCGTTCAAACTTTCGACTTGTATAAAGGCGAGTATAGGACAAGCGCTAATCTTCACCAGGTCTCCTCTCCTGTGCCTCTAGTCCCCCATCTTTCTCGACTCTGAACTCCTTGTTTCAATCTCGACAAGATGTTTTCCAAAGCCTCTCTTCTCGTCACCGTCACTCTCGCTATGCTCTCCGTTGCTTCTCCGGTGCAGCAGCGCTCGGCGGCCATCCCGATGCGCAAGCGAACAAGTCTTACGAGGGCAAATGGTGTTTTCGACTACGACAAAGCTGTTGCTCAGACAGTTGTTACCAAGAATAAGCATCGCCAAAACCTGATCAACTTCCAGAAGAACAAAGGTTACCTGACTAATGTAAGCAATTGGTGAACTGATACATCGATCCACGGCTAATATGACTCCATAACAAAGGGCACAGAAATCAAACCTCTTGCCACTCTTCCCCCCAATATCCAGGCTCGCCTCAACAAGCGTCAGTCTGAGTCCTTGACTGATGAGGACAGCGATGAGGAGTGGGCCGGAACAATCTCGATTGGTACGCCTGCTCAGAACTTCTTGATCGATTTCGACAGTGAGTCGTTCTTCCTTACAATTATCTGTGAATGTGTGCGCTAATCAGAGTTTACAACACAGCCGGATCTTCCGATCTTTGGGTACCTTCGTCGTCTTGCAGCAGCTCGACCTGCTCCTCTAAGGACAAGTACAAGGCCAGCTCTTCTTCAACTTCCGAGAAAGAGTCAGGTACTTTCTCGATCGAATATGGCGATGGTTCCACTGTGTCTGGCCCCATTTACGAAGACACTGTCTCTGTTGCTGGGGTTGAAGTTACCGGACAGACACTTTCTGCCGTAACCACCCTGTCATCGAGCTTCAGTGACGATCCCGTTGATGGGTAAGAAATTTCAGAACTTGGTTCAACTTGTATTGACATTAGCCTATTAGAATTCTCGGTCTCGCCTACCCAGCCATCTCCAACCTCAACGCAGACCCCTTCTTCGTCACCGCTGACGACCAAGGAGCCGTTTCCTCTGGTGAATTCGGTTTTTATCTCTCCCAGAGCGGCTCCGAGCTCTATCTCGGAGGTACAAATTCGGATTTGTACTCTGGCTCCCTCGAATACCACGATGTCGATACCTCCACTGGATTCTGGCAGATCACCGGTGCCGAAATTCTGGCCAACGGGGATAGTGTTCTTTCGGGCTTCGAAACCATCATTGACTCCGGAACCACTATTATGTACGGCCCTCCTGACTCTGTGAAACAGTTCTATGCTGCCATCAGCGACGCTGAGGTGTACGACTCGTCCGAAGGATACTACTCCTTCCCTTGCGACAACATACCTACAGTTTCGTTCAGCTGGGGTGGAAAGACTTTCGATATCACTTCTGATAAGTAAGTCACGTTGGTGCCTCCCTGATGGACTATGCGTTAATGACCTGCTTTTTTCCTTTAGCTTGAACCTCGGAGAGACTGAATCTGGATCTGGAAAATGTGTTGGTTCACTTGCAGGCCAAGACCTCGGTCTCGGCGACGACGTTTGGCTCTTAGGTGACTCCTGGATGAAGAACGTCTATACTGCCTTCAGCTTCGACAAGAATGCTGTCGGCTTCGCTGACCTGTCGTAGGTGTGCCCGCTGGAACTGTAACGTATGTATTTAACTGTACCGTCGACTTGTATGCCACAAAAAGGTATCTACTGCAACAGAAAAAATATAAAATTGCTTTATAGATGACAATGAACCTGAGCACGACTCGTAATTGCGGTTACTTTCTTACTGTACCAAGAGATGACTTTCACGGTTTGTCAGTGACTTGCAGACATCATCTATCCCGTCGAACTGACGTGAAACGTAGTAAGATGTATTGTTTGCAAAACATGGGGAGCGAAGTTAGCTAAGAGGAGGAAGAGAGGTATACCGATTTTTCAACAAGTTCAAAACACAGAGCGGGCCTAACTTCTAAGGGAGTACGTATCGGAGCGTCGAGAAGTTCATGGACTATTTATAATCATCAAATAGAGAGAAGTCGTCAGATAAAGAAAGATTGATTACTTGGTTGAACATCAAGAGACAGAAGAAAATATAAGAAATTGTAAATGATAATCCACTCATTCTGAGTCTATACATATCCAAGTCATTTACAAGTCATTAAGACATTATCAGTAGCTGTAAAGACATGAAAGCATAAGCATACTATAGTATGTGATGAGGTTTGTACTTACCAATTAGGTGTGCATATGACAATCAGAGTTACAAGCCTCCATAGTATGGTCAGGTGTAGTTGTCCCAGAGCTATGAGTCTCTGCATCCTCAGATGAACTCACTCCAGAATGACAAGCCACATGCTCAGGAATAGTCACTCCAGAGATGTGAGCCTGACACCTTGAGCACCAGAAGACCAAGGGTCCATGCTGGTGATCTCCAGGTATATGATTTACAGATGGGATAGGAAAGTGAGGAATGGGCCCTCCATTGAAAGATACTCCTGGATGACCACCTAGTGGAATACTTGGGCCATGTTGCTCTCTTTGAGGCATGTGAACATGCTCCCCTCTGCCAGCCTCTGGTAAGATGTTGTAATAGATGAGTGGATCTCCACTGGTAGATGGTTGAGGAAAGTGACTGCCAGGATGATTCATGCCAGAATGGTTCCTCCCAGGATGGTTCCTGCCAAGATGATTCATACCAGGATGATTCATACCATGGGGCATTGGCTGAGGCATTGGTATGTGTCCTACAGGTGCAGGAAACTGAATAAATGGTTCACTGGAAGGACCCCAGTTACCTACTCCACTAGGAGGTACATGGCAACAGCTACTAGTAGGAGGCCTTCTGACATGTAGTGTTTGCTGAGGCCTCAGTCTGGTTCCCTCACCTGTTATCAATGTTGCTGGATTCTGAGTGAATGGTATATTGATCACTGAAGAAGGCAAGGGATCACCTGCCATGGAAGGATAAATGACATATGATGCTCCCTGTGGTGCTTTCACATGTTCCTCTCCCACTGGCAGAGTATGGACTATATTAACATGGCCACAGGACTTGCATGGTTCTCCTTTGGTATTGTGATTGACACCTTGAAGATGAATCGTAAATCAGTATGCACAGATAGAGGCTGCATAAAGCTGAAACTTGCCTCCAGTGGTGCCACTCTCTGTGGTTCCTTTAGAAGTGAACCAATGTCGAATTTTTGAGCCTAAGTTTCCAAGCATGCTGGTATAAGTACTTTAGTGTAGTGGCTTCATAGAATGTACGTGTCAGGAAGTTCTAGCCAACTGAGGAAGACTCAAACTACTGACCTAGACAATTTCACAATGGGATAGAAATGCGTTAGATACTGCAGAAAATCTTTCTGGCACAGGCTTTTTATACCAGCTCAACTGAAGAATTGAAAGCGGAAAATGTTGATACTAATCCTTCTTGAGTTGAAGGACTGCTGAAAGACCAGGACGAAGTGCTGTTCATCTGGTTGTTGCGTGGTTACAAAACACTTGTTTGCCACCAGAGCTACTGTAGGGACAAATGAAAAACAAGAAGCCTTCGACCATATTCCCGGTCAAATAGTATATAGCAACGCAACTACAATTACTACTACTGGGTCAGTGCGACGTCATGCAGGTTCAAAAAGACAATTAGAATGCCTCTCCCGAAACGCTTGTACTGCTATGGCTTTGTTTCATGTCTAGTATAGCATTGCTATATCAAATGAAGGTGATTCGCCACTACAAACAAACAGAAAATAGAAGACCTACCGGAAAAGATATTCTCACTATTGTATTTGCCTGGACCCACAAACGATTTGACTGAAGCGATAGGAGCAAACACCTCTTGGAATATAAAGTTTCGCCGTTGTTGTTCTTGTACCAGGTAACAAGTCGGGTATAGTCAAGTTGGGTGTTCCTTGTTTTTGTCCTTGTATAAACAGCAGAGTAGTGCCAAGGCAATCGGCGAGCGTGACGAGTCTGTGCTCCTTCTCCTTAAGAAATGAATAACGTGAGGTACATCAAGTCCTCAAATTTGACGTATGCATCATCATAGCCACAACCGGAATCAGCGCTCGAGTTAATTTCGAGTGGCAAATCCCCAACATATCCCAATCACGTCTGTCGAGAGCGTATTTGACATGAACTGACTCTGTGTTGTCGTAGAGACAGGCATCTGCACGATATGGACGCATATATTGCGTGAGCGTGAAATTCTTTCAAGTCGGACTACGAATAGTTGTATAGTCCCGTACAGTTCCGGCCATCTTAAGGTGCATACAAGAGGAACGTCAACGCTGAAGCCTGAACAGAAGATAGGAATAACACGTACCAATGAAGAACATTTCCTCCGCACTGGCCCTCCGCACCGGTATCAAGGATATCAATGGCCTCAGTACTGAAGAAACCGAGAACTCAGTGACGTCTAGTTGAACAAGCCCAGCAAACGTCGACGATAGATCCAGTAAGGATACATAGATTGAACGAATTCGTTTGAAGTTCTTCTCGAAGCGCCCATCACCCTACCAAACAACAACGAACGAACGTCGTCGATGTCAGTAAAACGGCCGCACTTCAACCTCGAAGTAAACAGACATACCATACGATCTAAGCGCAACAGCTTGCAAAACCGTGCAAGCTGCGCGGGGTTTGTGAGTGTCTAACCATTTTGTGACGGTGCAGACTGGGACAACGCTGACAGTCATCGTAGTGACTGGCGTTGACGATGAGATGGGTGGAACAAGGTGGAGGTGAACTTGTTAACGGCACCCACGCCACATATCTTGCTGATTCTGATGCCTGGAGAAATTATTAACGTGAATACGTACAATTGGCAGAGTGCTACTCACTGTAATACATAGTCACCTTCCTCGACGAACATGGCCTTCGATAATTGTCAGAATCACCGCGGCTCCCCAGGGTTCGCGAGCTGCTCTTGGCCAACGAGTCTAGCCTGTTATTATCAGAAAACGAACATCAAACAACCCTTATCGCAACCTCTTCAGCGCTTCTGTGGCTCATAAGTGCAACCTCTTCAACGCCTGAGTTGGTCATAAGTATGCACACATGTTACTCACAAGAAAATGACAAGCATTGGGTTTGAAGCAACATGTCGTGCAGACCACCAAACATACAACTTCCGAACAGTTCACTCCAGAACACGTTTTTTGAGTTCTGCAGCCTCAAACCAACTACTAAGTCGATAGAAGATTCACGCAAATCATAACCTCGAAAATAAAATCGCACAGAAAAAAACATTTATTCCCTGCAACTACCTCTACCGACTACGACGCTCCATTCCCATCTTTCAAACTCGAAAGTCGAGTCATCCCAAAGATAAGAAAAATCGGAGAAGGATTCCAAAAATTGCTGGAGGCTAAAAAGCCAACAGACGGGTTCGGATGTATAATTTGCAATCAGCAAAATACTGTGCCTCGGTAAAGACCTCACTGGCGACAGTTATGCCCTAGCACAAAGATAAAGAACACGAAAACGCTGGCGTGGACTTTATATACCATCGAGTGCGCACGGACCATTTGCATCTGCTTGGTGCATCACGGGACCTGTGGCGGCTCCCCGGCTGAGTTCTGGGCCACCCTCTCGTGATGAGATCCGGAATTGAAAATTTGAATTCGTAACCTTGACTCGACTCACGACTCTTTCTTCTCGACCACGACGACGACGACGGTAGCCATGTCTGACCTTGACGCGGATCTCTACGGCGGTGAGTATAATATACTGATATATTCCTACACTCTTCACTCAGTTTAATTCGTTTTTTCCTTTCTTTGTCTTGTGGCATCCAGACCTTTACGAGACCGATTTTACCGGCGACGCAGGCGACGACACTACGACCTCTGCTGCCACCTCAAATGCTATAAGCAAGCCTGCTGAAGCATCAGCCTCAACCACGACTTCGGCGACTTCTCCGACAACAACAAAATCTTCAACTGCAACTCCCGCGCCTACAGCAGACACTTCAAGCATCCAGACATACACTTCTGGGTCTAGTCCAACAGCAACAGGAAGTACAGCGACGTCGACACCAGCTCTCCAGCTCTCGACGCCCATTGCCCCGCTCATTTCCTCTGGACAGGCGCAGCCGCAGCAGATCCCCACGTACGAAGATAATCCTTCAGGGGACTACCGGGATACGCGTCAGGGTGGCTATGGCGCCACTTATGGCTCCGCTTACGGTGCTGGTGGCGCGGGTATGGGATCCGGGGCGTCCAACGGCGCCGGTGGAGGTTTCCAGGGCGAACAGAGGAGTGTTCGACCATCGGAGATGAAAGACGAAGGGTGAGTATCGACGGGAGGTTTGATCTTTTGTTCAGCTGATTTTCCTTTTTTTCTTTTACTCTCTCATCTGGGGTGTTTTCGCCGAGTCTCTCGGGTTTTTGCTTTCCTTTCTCGGGAATTGGGTGTTTCTCGGGTGTTTCATTTTTCTATCCTTGTTTCTTCTTGGGTGTATTTTCCTTCTTCCTTCCTTCGAATGGGGTCGTCTACTGTGGTAAGCCAGTGGGTTCCGTTCCGTACCTTGCCTTGGCTGCTGGTTGGGCTCGCCGCCTCCGCCTGCTATGTCATGACTTGGTTCGGGGCAAGCCTGTGGCTTCGTTTGTGCTTACGCTAGTGCCTCGCACTAGTACTAGCGAAGCGAGGAGTACGTCGTTATCGTGTCCTTTTTTCGCAGATTCTCGGGGAGGAGTCGCAGGTCACTAGCACTAGTCGATTCGGTCTACACTCTACCGTAAACCGTGTACCAGCCGTAAAAAGAGCAGCCGTAAAAACACAAAACATAGAAGTCGAACTAGGCAGACTAGGCTAGGCTAGGCTAAAAGACACAGTAGAGTCCTCTATTTTATTTTATTTTAATCTTCTCCTCCTATCTCTTGTCCTAGTCTACGGATGCTAATATTATTTTTTTTTCCCCTGTTTTTCCATTTGCTCTCGCCTCGCCACTTGCGGTGTTCCGACGCTTTACTTGGATGGTGCCTGCTGCGTGCTGCCTGCCTGCCTCGTGCGCACTTCAACCCCAACTATTGGCTGTGTATTCGATGTGGGCGCCGCTGCTGATGCGAATTCTCAACTCGAATCCTCATCGTGGATAAATTGGATGGTTTATTCTGTCTCGGTCTGCACGTATCGTCTGGGTATATGCGCGTCTTGGCCTCGATGTTTGGTTCTACTTTCGCTCTGTGTGCTCTGTGTGCTCTGCATACCTCGTGAACTTCGAATTGAATTGATTCGAACGGTCGTGATTGGGAAAAATAGCAAGATGTTCATTGGAGGGTTGAACTGGGATACGACGGATGGTAAGTTGTTAGAATTTCTTGCTTTCATAGTGCTAAGGAAACTCAACCTTTCTTTCTTTTTCTTCCCTCCTTGCCTTCTCTCTCCGGTACCACCACAAACAGAGGGTCTCCGAGCGTATTTCTCCCAATTTGGCAAAGTCGACGCATGCACGATCATGCGCGACCAAGCGGGCAGGTCGAGGTGCTTCGCTTTCCTCACCTTTGAGGATCCAGCTAGTGTCAACGCGGTCATGGTCAAGGAGCATTACCTTGACGGCAAAGTGGTTCGTACCCCCAAATTCCCAAGTATCCATAAAATATAAAATTTCTAATGAATTCTTACTATTCCTATTCTTACCAGATTGACCCAAAACGCGCGATTCCACGCCAGGAACACCAACGCGCGACAAAGCTCTTCATCGGTGGTTTAGCGGGGAGCGTCACCTCCGAGTCGATGAGAGAATTTTTCTCGCAGTTTGGTAAAGTTATTGATTCGACGGTTATGCTTGACCGTGAGACGGGGAGGAGTAAAGGGTTTGGGTTCGTATCGTTTGAGGATACGAATGTCCAGCCCTTCCTTGGATTTGGGAATTTAGAGATTGATGGCAAGTTGGTGAGTAAACACGCTTAAGGGTTCCTTTCGCTCTAGGTCTAACCACTTCTCCCCTCTCTTCCTTGCAGATTGACGTCAAACTCGCTCAACCGCGGTACCAACGCGAGAATTTCTCCGAGGACCAGCCGGAAGGGTACCAGTCCAACTCCCGAGGCGGATTCAACAACAATTTCAACTCCAACTATGGAGGCGGAAGTGGCAGCTCCGGCCAAGGAAACTTTTCTAACGCCGGAGGAGGTGCTGCGGCAGGCGCTACCGCCGGTTCAAGTGCAGCTGGCGGTGGAGCCGGAACACCTTTCGATCCTCAGGCTCTCGCAGCGCTGTATACGCGGATGTTCCAAATGACAGGTGGCATGGGTGGTGGTATGAATGGTATGAACGGTATGGCGGGTATGGCGGGTATGAATGGTATGGGTGCGATGGGTGGAATGGGTGGTATGAGCGGTATGGGTGGTATGGGCGGAATGAATCCTATGATGAGCGGGATGATGGCTGGTGGTATGCGTGGGATGGGCGGCGGCGGAATGGGTGGAGGAATGGGTACGATGGGTAATATGGGCGCTGGAATGGGAATGGGGAGAGGTGGTGGGATGATGCAAGGTGGTGGAGGAGGGGGTTCGGGTGGCGGAATGGGACAAAACATTCCCAAAGGACCCAGAGGTGCACCTACGGGTCCTGGAGGTATGGGAGGTGGAGCTGCCGGCGCTGCTGGTGCTGCCGGTGGACCAGCTGGAGTTGGGCCTGCGAGACAGCAAAGGGGACAGCATAATTATCATCCTTATGCACGGGGCTGAGCTGGTTATTGTAGTTACGGTAGTACTCAGTATTTATGCTTGCGCGTTGCAACGACTCCTTTTTTCTTTTTCCCTCGTTTTCCTCGCTTCGGCTTGGACTTTCCGTAGTCGTAGAATCCTTTGTAGTCCCTTTCGTTCTTCGCTCTTCGCTTTTTCATTCGCTCTTGCAGTTTGATCTTTTTCTTTCGATAAGTCGATACTAACCTACATATGCCCTATGTTATGGTCGTACATGTATAATTATCTCAGCACTGCGTACCGTACCGTAGCCGTATTGTACGCCGTACAAACAAAAAGAATGTCCAATACGCTGTATCTGTATAATCATCTGCCCCATTTGGGGCTGAAAAATGTGGCGATCCTTGGAGTTCTGTAGACTATGTAATACATTTGTTAAAGATCTAGAATCTTAGTCTATTATGTCAATCCAGTGACACCATTGCAAAGAAAGTATCCTCTTGCCAGTGCCGCAACACGGTAATCGTGGCGAGCATACTAGTGACTCACTACATAAGAAATACATTCTGGAATGCTACTCATTGCAGTGTATGTCTTCTAAATTCAAGAGCACCGGCACACGTTTTCGCTATACTTATGTGTGGTAGGTGTTAGATACCTGTTCCTCTTCTATAGTAAGTAATAGGGGTGGCAACTTGGTGGCAATCTGATAATGTAGCAACCTTTTTACAGAACCCAAGAAGGAACTCTTCCTTTACCTGCTATGCTGTTCCAAATGTGTCCATACTTTCTGTTTCAGGATTGTCAGCTTCTAAGGTATATAAAGTACATACAAGATTCTCCTCAGCACCTCACACATCTCATACATTTACTTCCTCACTTCTCATCACTCATTTCTTTGTAGGTTGTGCTCTTATCAACAGTCATACCTAATTTCCTTACATGCACTTAGATTGCAATGTCCAGAAGAACGTCTGACTCTGATTTTGAACCTGAGGATGATCGTTATTCTTCTGTATCAGGCGTATCAAGTTACTACCAGGGCAGTAATGGAAGTATGTATATTTCTAGCACCTGTTTAGGCCGTGAAACAACTACTAACTAACTTGAAGATGATCGTCGATCTTCAAGCTCACGTCACCGGACTCAGAGGACTGGTGGTAAGTATATCTCTACTATAGTAGCTACCGATCTCTAGGCTTCACAGAATGCTAAATTTCATACCTCAAGCTCACAGATCTACTGGGCACCATTCCAACGCTCTTTCCACTACTCAAAGTACACCAGATGCAGCCCCTGATAGCTTTCATGATGGACTATCTCGTGAACGGGCTTACACTTTTATTCCTCCCATACTACCTCCTGGCACATATCTTCCGAACTACATGAGTTTCCCTGCTCCTGCCGGACACTATGAGAATGACTCTCATCGGACTCCATACTATGGTACCTATAATGGAGGCCAGCTTCAACTTCAAGGTCAAACAAGGAGCACTTGGTCTCAAGGAAACTCAGGCTATTCCCCTCCTCAACTTGGATATGCACACTATAGTCACTCACCTGCATATTCAGCACCCAATAATTTAGTCATCAGAAGTGCCTATAATGAAGTAGTCCCAGGAGTTGGCACTCGGACTATTACTAGTGTTACCCAATACTCCACGTCTGGGTATTCTAGCTATGAAAGACAGGTATACCAGTTCTGACAAGTGCCATCACAAATGCTTCAAGTTATGGTGTCTACTTAGTGATCACTTTGCAAATGAGTTCTGATCCTGATAGCATCTTCATTTCCACTTCTTACTCAATATTTCTGTATGTCTTATGCTTGATATATGCTTATGCCTGCTACTCCATAACTCTTGTGTCGGACTGTGTAATGTGAACGAGCTTTGATAAAAACTGACAATGAGTGTATTATGAGCGAGTACAATGAGCGAGTACTTAGAGAGAGGCGCAAGAGATAACAAGTATGTATGAAGTCCCCGGCGATCATCGTGATAGTAGTAAGGAATGTAAGCAAAGAAATCGTATACATAGTACAGAGAGTAGAATTCGTTTGAATACGCTTTAGCACTACAGTTTAATTTGTGTCGATATTGAAAGAAGGGGGGGAAAGCCTGAAAGTGGCACGAAGACCATCTGAGCATCACCTTCGAAGAGAAATTACCACATATTATCCTTATTCATTCTGACCTTGTGCATTCTAGCAGCCTTAGACTGGGGCGGGAATGCCCGGGCCTTCACTTTTGGAGCAGAGCGTTTGATCATGGACTTCCCCAACAGCCCCGGGATCTCTCGGAGACTCCTCCTTCGGCCAGGCTCGGTATCGTAGTAATCATCGGCACTGGGAAGTTCCTCGCATAGCTCCGTCACGCTTGAAGGGAAGTCTATGTCGGCGATGGCATCGGGATTAGATACGATGACACCAAGGAAGCCTTCGGCGAGATGCCAGCTGTATTGGAGGTATGAGTGAGTGAGTGATAACTGGAATCGTATAATAGATAAACTGACGCAATGTGGCAGTGAACGACCCATACACCGGGGTTGGAGTTGGTGATCCGCAGAACTGCATAATCGCTACGTATAAATGTATAAGTTGATGGTAAGGGGCGGAGTATTGAACAATATACCCTCCAGGAATTACAACAGTATCACGAAGGACGGGGTTTGTGACGTTGTAAGTCAAACTATCAGCTTCGTCGTCGGTGAGCTCGCCAGTACCCCGAGCAACGACCCAAAAGTTTTGGCCGTGGAGGTGGTAAGCTATAGGTGAGTATCAGCATGTTAGTAGTGAGGATTCTGGCAGGAGCCACGCACGATGATCCAAGTTCGCGTCCAAGTTGTTGATCTATTCGCGAATCATTCAAGTCAGCAGGGCGTAACAAGTTCTGAAAAAGGAATATACTTACAACGATGTCCGCGGACCATGTATCGTCAGCGAAGGTGGCATAGGCGACGTTAGAGCTGTTGATGGCACTACCGTTGGCTACGGTTTCCAAGAATGGCTGGTAGATGTAGTTGACTAGACGGAGAAAATTTAAAAACCAATAAGATATAACTGTAATGAAGAAGATATGCTTACCGTATGTTGTATCGTTAATGAAGAACCTAGTATAGCTAACACCATTATACGTCTGAAAAAAAATCTCAATATCTAGGGTCTTCTGCTTCGCATGAGAAATACTCACGAGAGTACCAAGAGCACTGTCAAAGATAGCGCGGTCTGTGGCAGTGGAAGGAACGTCTTGAGTTTCGAGCGGGGTGAGTTCGTCATCGTCCAGATCGACACAGTCGTCCCCAAGGGCGTCAGACCAGTCCGAGGTGGTTGGCTCGCTACTGTCGTCAGTGGTGCTGTTACCGTAGCGGATGATTGCGAATGCGGTTGAGTTGAGGGTGGAATCTATGACGAGATGTTAAGAAGGGTGTTGAAGAGCAAAGATAAATGAGTATCACGTACCGATCCAGGCGAAACAGTTGGTGTCTTTGAGGAGCATGGTGCATTAGTCGGGTGTTTATACCTTTAAATACAGAAAAGCACATACTCATTTCATTCCTCATCCAATACACATCCCCCTCCTCTCCCACAGTAGCATTAACCAAAACCGAGTATCGTTGACCATTATGATACGGAACACGATGGATATCCGTAGCACCAGAAACAGGTGTCGAATCAGCCTCGATGACATCAAGGGTGTGCTCATCAATAGAGAAATAGAACTGAGCATGAGATCCACCGTTAATGATACGGAAACGTGTCGTGGCATTCGGAGTGATAGTGAATTCGGGGTAAGAGTTGGTGACACATTCTGTATCGTCTGTAACGTCAGAGCAATTGTATACACCCTGTATGTCATGGTGGGTAAGCTGTTGCAGATGGAAGATAGGGAAGACACTCACGACACCATTTACCAGTCCGCTCTGAGGAGAAGGAGCAGCAATCGAGCCCTCGTAACCATCCGTGGATAAAAGCTAGAGCAAGATACAGCTATCAGCATGAGAATTGTTAATGACAAGTAAAATAATTACATCGTTCACAATCGTCGATGCTTCGTCATGGTACCAATCTTGTACAAGGATGACTTGTTCATAGTCAAAGTCGGTGCCGCGTACAAGTGGATCGTTTACAGAATGCACGATGAGGGGCTAGACGTAGCTATCAGCATGTGCACAAAATTTTGTTCAGTGTATTGAAATGTAACTCACACCAAGGAGACCATCTGTGTATTGAACCGCGGAGTGACTTTAAAGAGGCCATGATTCGTGATCAGAGGCACATAAGGAGGTCAAAGTAAAGACGTACCTGTGATACCAAAATGTACCATACTCTTGAAGAGTGAACGTGTACGTGAAGCTTCCACCAGCAGGAATGGGGCACTTAAAGAGATTTTAATTCACCAACAGGTAGCAAGAAGCGATCCTCATCATTACCTGTGTAACACCCGGTACACCGTCCATATAAGCCGTGCCGTTTTGGGTGATACCGTGCCAGTGCTGTTATCCGACGATAAGTCAGATCAGCGATCTACACGATATGAACGGTTTTGAATGCTTACGATTGATGTGGTGTCGTTTTGCGTGTTCTGAACATTCACTAGCGGAGATCGATATTAGTTTTGGCCGCTAAGACGGCGGGAAAGGACTACACGGACCAACAATGGTATCTCCCTCGTTAGCTTCGATGAGGGGACCGGGCATTTGACCATTGATAGTGATCAAGCTGCGGTTGTATCCATCTAGAGCAAATGAACCCATCGTCACTGAGCCTGAAACGAGGCTTTTTAGCTATCCATAAAATACTTACCAGGTGTACCAGTTTCAACACTAGAATAGGTAGTCGCGAAGCGCGAGTCAGTTTGGAGTGTTTGGGTCGAAGAAAAAAATACTAACGCAATAACCCAATCGTACGTCCTCGTAGTCGCCGTATCCGTGATTTCGAACGTACTGTTTAGAACATAAGCCGAGGCAGCAGGCGCGGTGGCACTAGCTACGCTGGCACTAGAAGATGCAGTCCCTGAGGCTGAGGCTGGTGCAAGGGACTGCATCGATACAGAGGCAATTGGAGCGGAGGCTGATACCGTGGTGACGGGGCTGTAGGACGCTCCACCCGAACTGGTGAAGGTTGTAGTTTGTGTGTCCGAGCTCGTGGTGGTGGCACTTGATGATTGTGTGTCCGAACTCGAACTGGTGACGGTCGATGATTGAGCGAAGACTCCATGGTGGAGGAGCAGAGACAGAGCTGTCGCTGCTAGGAGCCGTGTTCGCAAATTCAAAGGAGGCATTATTGCGATAAGTAATTCGGAAATAAAACGAAAGATAAAACGAAGAATGAAAGGAGTTAAGATGAATGAGTGAGGCTGGAGATTCTTTGGTGAGGAACTGAGCACGGAACCTACCCAGTCTTTATAGCAAAACCAGTATCTCTCCGTAGCAGAGTATTAACGAGTCCCGCAGCACAAGTGCCTCTAGATATCTCACGCGCAACGCATAAGGTCGGGGGTCAGTGCAAAAGAACACCCTGGAATGAACCTCCGAAAGTGATTGCCGACGGCGTTAAGAAGTAGTCCAAGCAGTGAGGAAAAGGTGAAGGAGACGGAACATTTATTATTGGATGATGACCTAAAACCGCAGCCTCCTCTGCTCCTCCCGACTAGCGAATTCGAAACTTGACGCTGAAATTTGAGATTCTCGACTACTGCGGCTATAATGAGTATTGCTGAGGGATGAGACGGGTATCACGAAGAGCACTGCCAACGAGGGAAATACCTTGCAGAAGGAACCTTCTTCGCCCAAAATAGGTGGACATGTCTTACACAATTCTGGACAACTAAAACCAGAAAAATCTATGGTACTTTTTCGGACAAAAATATCACCGCGCGAAGGCGGAAGCTAAGTCCTTGGACAAGGTCGAGGTAACGCGTTTCCCACGTCACGGCCACTCCCAGCACCTCTCCTCGAAGATTTGGTTGATCGATAAGGAGCTCTCGTTTCAGATAGTGGCTTCGAATATTCCCAACGTCTTTTGTGGAGTCGCGAGAGGGTATATGCGAAAGATGGCATCCTCAGGCTGGAATCGTCATCGATGATCGTCGATCGCGCCGGGAAGAATGCGAGCTGAAAACTTCAAGTCTCTGTGTAAGTCATGCTGTGCAAGTACGATGATGATTTTTACCTTCAAAACTCGATTCCGAAGCAGACTTCGATGCTATCAACACCAACAGATAGTACCAGCGCCGCATCTCAAAGACACTTGAATTTAATTCTTCTCGTCTTCTCTAGCCTTAACTTGTCCTGACTATCTTTAGATCACACTTTGTCTTGTTTTCTTCGTACACATGTTGCGCGAGGAATTGAATACAGAAGAAAAGAATGCGGATGGATGCGTATTAGGCTTCAAGCTAGGCCAACTTTGGCGCTGAGCGACGAGCGCTCGCTGCGCTGGAGTCGTCACGTGCGTAAATATTCAGGGCCGGTCAACGGTCAAGGAACAGCCACAAAGCATTCATCAGGACCGAAACCAGTTAAATGTCGATTCGGTGTATATCATTTATCTCTTTCCCAACATATCCTCTTCTAATCTTAACTTCTGAATCTCCTCCTCGTACTCCTCCTGCGTCTTCTTCACCACCTCGACTTTCGGACACTTGACATTGAAAGCCCCCAAAAGTGCTGTCCAATTCGCCTTCACAGCCGCGTCTAGACCGTTATACCAACGATCTGCCGCCTCCCCTTCTTCCAACCACACCGGAAAGATATCAACCAGGCGGCTCTACGGTGGAAGAGCAAATTACGAAGGAAATTGTTGATGAATTGTCTAGGATTTTCGTCGTCCTTATCACCGTGTAATGGTTGTAGGATCACTGGGGATGGCATAATGACCATAGGAGTAATCATTGGTGTGGCCATTATCGTCATAATCGCGTTCGGGGTGTTAATACTTTGTTAATAAAGCGTTTTCGTCAATGTAAGTTTCAAGTTCTCTAAATCATCGTGCCGGAGTATAACACTATCTACATATTTGCAAGCAATAGTATTGGATTCTGTGCGGCGTATTAAAGAGGCGAAACAGGCTTCTGTGCGCAAACAATAACCCATGCGATGTTACTACCCTCTGTCGAGTCCCAAGTCTCGCCAGCGTCCTCACAAAGTTTATCAAATGCCTCCTCGGAGTCAATGATGCCATATCCTCCGTCAGTCAGAGCGAGTTCCTTTATAGATAGGACAAAGCTTGACATCATCTCTCTACCCTCTGTGCCGACAGGACCTGCCCAGCTGCCAACCTTGATGTGCCTCGTTTCCACCCTAACATTCACAAATCCGGCCTGTTCGACCATACTTGGTAAGTCGTCGCTAATGCTACGGTTGAGACCTCGTTTGTTGAAAACCTCCGAGACAAGCTTGGTTTGGCGCATTACTGCTTCGCCAGAGGACCATGGACCAATTTCCTCCAATTGAACCCATCCTCCAGGAGCTAGCGCGCGATGCATATTAGCTATCGCCTTTATCCAGTCCGATTGTTTCAAAGCAGCCAGGAGTAACCGTTGGTGAACAAAGTCGAAAGATGAAGACCACTCCGGTGGCGGATTGGTAATAATGATACATTCTGTTCGTGCTTTGCAGGGAAATTCCGTCCGTCGATATCTATTCCGTGGAGAACTGCTGAAGGTGACACCTGACGAGAAAGATTACGGATCCAGGCACCTGCGTAGGGCTCTAGACATCGTTTCTCTGCAAAGTAATTTCACTCACCATTTGCAGTACCCGATTCAAGCACCCGTAGCGGAGCCTTCAAGTCTACAGGTGCCATCACAAGCTGGCCATCCATAGCCTTCGCGAAGAATTCATGCTGCGCGCTTAGCCTGTAGAACATGTTAACTATAATCCATACGACAGATGTGCGTCTAGGCCTACCTCTTACTTTCAACATCGTCTACCGGTAAGAAATAGCTTGCTCCTGGAAAATCATGGTATTGACGATGAAGTGCAGAGTTAATACGAATGGGGCTGGCTGCCATAGATAAGACGATCTTTACTGTGGTACAAGAAGAAAAGAATGAGGTGTGCCTTCTTATAAATGTGTTCAGCAGCTGCCGCACGGGACTTCAACAATTCTCAGGATTCCGGCAAAAGTCATGGTGTGACATGCAAGCCGAAGAGCCAGATCTTTGCGATTGTACTTCCTGCTTGTGTAATCGCCTTATCAAAAGACATCAGCAGAGACTCCGCAGGAGGCGTGTGCCATAGATTGAGCCAGGTGACTGTGTCATACTGCAATGGCAATGACATTGAGAGCCATTGCACTAGCTGCGAATGTACCCTAGGCAAAAAGCTATTTCATTGGTATACATAGCCTGCGTGAGAGTCTCACCTATCGTCTTTGATGTCGAGTCAACAGCCTGAGGTAGCTTTATTTCTGACGTGCTCGACATGTATCTGATTCGACTTTCTTTTTGATTATGCCAGAGTGAAGCCCAACGTCCGACTGTTTCGCGTCTGTCAATGAGGAGAGTCACTTCTGTCGAGATCCACCGGGCTTCGATAGGTCATTTTTTGCTACCTGTACACTGATCTTATCGACATTTATTGAGCTACAGATAGCCCACAAAACGTGTGCATGCGCCGCGTCCAGTCACGCAGGAAAACCTACTTATCCAGTGTGCTGGATGTATACTATGCTGTAAAGAAGCTGTAACAGCCTTACATGCTGTAGTAAGTAAGCTAATGCTATACCAATAGATATGCCGTAACTAAGCTGTTTAAACATGCTTTAAGGAAGCTACATCCCAGACAAGATGCATAGAACGAGACCCCCCTTTCTGCAGAGAAGTGCCGCGTTCGCCGGCACTCTGAATCTGGCCGGTTGCTTACCTCAGCGCGTTTCCCAGGCGCGCGCCAAGCTCGTCCTTGGAGCGCTAGCAATTACTACCTCCGCATATTTCTGACTACTAGCATTCGATTCTGACTTCAAAGCGACTGCATGAGAAAACTGGCTTCAGCTTTCATATGCTTATAAAACAATCATCTCCCTTTCATCCCTCCGAAGACTCCGAACCCACTATGGATAACGCTCGAGCATCGATCCACTGGCGCCGCTGGGTGATGGACAGGTGATAGATCACAAAGGCAACAGCTTTGAACACGGTTCTGATAATATACATGTTTCCGCGTATCAGTAAGTCTACATCTTTCAATCCTCAAGCTCAAGGCTACTGAATAGTAACAGGTCTGACTCGGAGGGCATAGCCGCGCGCTAGCGCCATAACAATTATGAACTTCATTAAGTCTCTATAATTATACGCACTATGCTGTTGAACCGTGCGCGCCTTTCAAGCACAAGACTTTCATTTCGAGTTACACTATGGCAGTGGCCATCGCCGCACTGCCAGTGGGCGAGTCCACATAAGATTCGGGCGTTTTCTCAACTCCCCTTTGCTCTACGGGTCCCTCCCTCTCGACTTGGTCTCTCCCTCTCGGGCTGCTGGTTCTTTGAGTCAACACGACTGTTCGCGTTTTCGATCACCCAACGACCGTCACTCCGAGTTTCGCTGATGGAGGATAATAAGCCTAGGGTTGACGTCCTTCGACGTAACACAGACATCAGAATCAGGGGAAACACAATTGATACGGGACGCAACGTGATTATCGTGGACGTTGGTGATTCTGGTTCTGAATCTGTCGGTTCAGGTGCAGATGCCATTAATGGAGGTATGTTTTGTGTAAATATCAGTTCTCAACGAGAAATCTAACTGCGTTAACGTTATACACAGAGGCTGCACGCGAAGCTGGGCCTGGGGGATCTCCTCAAAATCCTGATGATTCGAAAGAGTCGAGGGATGAACCCGAAGACAGGGCCAGAACTTCTAGTGGCTCACAGACTGGTTCGTCTTCCTCTCGCTTTTTGCGTTCCTCCGTGGGCCATAGCTTGAACCCTTTCCTCTTGTGACCCTCGTTCGCAAATCGTTACCGATTACTGTGTCCTCTAGTGTGTCTTACGGAAGAACCCGCAGACATTCAAGTCTTAACAAACAATACCACAGCTACGATCACGAACAACACTATTAGGACTGCAACGGATGATTTGATAATTACTAGGGGGAAGGGTAACGTTAGTGAGGAAATGCTTCGAGGGCTCCGAGGTGAATATTAATACTTATTTGAATCAGGAGTTGTCAGCCTGGACTGACAACTCGACTCAATTCGGACATGCTCACTAACTTTCTCTCGATCTCATAGGGATTGTGGAAGTGCAAACGAGACAGATACAGCAGCGAGCATTAGCTCCAAGTCGTTCTAATTCTATCCCTAATCTTTCCGGGGAACAACCTTATGTATACCATCCTCAACAACAGATGCATATGTATATGCACGACACAGTTCAAGTCCAAGTTCAAGGACCAGGACTAGGCACCGAGTTCTTGAACTCTGGTGCACCTTCAAATTCAAGTCCTTCGTACCTGTACCGAGCCCAAGCAAACGCTCAAGTTTTTGCCTGGGGCAATGACAGCCGCCTTAATGATAATTCATATCCGCATTCACATGTGCATTTGCAATCGCATATGGGCATGAACTTGGACACTCTGGCTCAGACTCCAGCAGCCCCTGCCCCGAGGAGGAGTCATACATTTGATCAACGGGTTCCGACACTTGGAGGACGTTTCTCTCGGAATCCTTTCTTACCATTAGTTGCTGAAACAACAGATGCGGGTTTGAATGCGAATATAGGTCCGGGCGTAGGGGAAGGGATGTATGTGGATTCGCCAACAGGTAAGCTTGAGTTAGACTTGCTCTTTGGGGAGTAGAACTTGAAGCAGGACTGACCATGTACACCTACCCCATAGAATATACCCCACCTCTGATGCTATCGAGCCGTGGCCCTTACCCTGGCCCTTCATGGGGAGGGAATTCTAATAATCCATTCAGTACGTTCAGTGACTAGTTGATAGTGTGTGGGTGGCATGCTACCCATGATAGCTGATTTTGTCTCATATGAACATACAGGTGCATACCATCCCCCCTACCCAGATAGGCAGTTCACAGGTGATTGAGTCAGAATACGGAGACTAGTGGATGGATGGATGGGCTGGGAATGGGTGATGGATATGAATACCAATTGGGTGATTGGAGGCCTATTAACTGGGATACATGGACTCGGCGCTTGGCTCGATTCGATATTGGCTTTACTTTTCTGTATGTTTCATTACGGTCTTTCGAATGTTTCGCTACCCTTTGTTTAATGATTAATTCGACTCTCTTGTTTTCTGAATCCTCCGTGAACAGTACGACTGGTATGAACATGATGTAGTACTACTCTACTTCTCGGAATTTCGCTGTTTTTCCAGGCTGGGTACAACGAGCCTTCTCATATCTATCTAAGTCTACGCGGCTATCTTGTTAGTATCCAAACTAGTGGCACCGGATGCTGGTGATTGGTGTGCCTCAACCACCGGCTCCACTGGTCCCATTTCTACATCGGCCACGCGCGTATCGTCCTGTGCATCGTTCAGCAAGTCAACCACTGCCCCTGGCTTCATCATCTCAGTATCAACCTGGCCAAGAGCCTCCTTCTTCAATTTTTCCTCGTCTCCCCTCAAAAGCTCTTTATGCTTGACCATCGTTACACTAACAATAAACGCAAGCACAGAAAGCGCCGCGTTCAACAAGAAGATATCTTTGAAACCTTTATTGTACCCATGTGCGAGAATGAATTCCGCAGAAGAGGATGATATGTTGATGGACGATGGATTTGAAAGGAGAGATGGGTTATCGACGATTGCACTGATAGTCGACGAAGGAAGATCAAGAGTTTGCATGGATGCTCGGAGCGCATTGTTTCTATAATAAGATCAAAAATTAAGAGCTTAGAAACCTGGCGAGGGGACATACAGGAGTGACGAGGCGCATGGGAGGGAAAGAGCACCGCCAAACATTCGAAGGAACTAGAAAAAGAAATTAAAAGATATGCAAGAGTCGAAAATTTGAAAGCATCAAACGTACATTTCTGACTGCAGTGACGACCGACATATCTTTTCTAGCTACGCTGGCTTGGGCAGCAACAGTAGTCGTTTGCATAGTCTGTAAAACACAAGTTTTGGGAATAAGCACGAGTCAAAATCATAATGACCAAGACGCCTACCCCTCCAAGGCCAGCTCCCGTCAACAACAATAAAACGACCATTACTGCCCTTGATGTATGGGCCGTAAATATGGATACGCATCCGCATCCGATGGATGATATTACGAAGCCGCAGTGAACCATAGACTAAGCAGGATAGAAAGGCAGCAACAATTTCCATGACCAGTAAGTCCCGACTAGAAAATTTTTAAAGGCCAGCTTACCCGATATTTCCCTGTACGGCTCACAACAATACCCTAAGTGTAGCGTAAGTTCTATTTGTTGAATGAAGAGATATTTAAACGACATACGGAGACCAAACTTGACGCAACTAGACTGAGGACTAAGGGGATGATGAAAGTTGCTGATAGTTCTCGAATCAGCATACAATCTTGGAATGATTAGAAAGAGAATGGTTTTACCTGCTCGAGTTGGAGAATCTTCGAAGATGACTTGGAAGAATTGTGGTAGATAGAACAGGGCGGAATACATTATAAATCCGCTGCAACCAACATAGATATTTCGTCAGCGCAAGTTGCAATCCCCAAGCATAATCTCCTTACTTCACAAACATGCAAATGTACACTCCTGCGACAGTCAAATGTTTGAAAATATACACTACATTAGGATGTCAACGTTCACGATCTTAACAATGACTTTGAATGTAGAACTCACTCGGAACAATGGGAAGCTTCGCGCCTTTCGCTTCCCAGAGGCAGAAAAGCCCAATAGCAAAGACACCCGAACACAGAGGAGCAAGTACAATAGCGGAGTTCCAGGGAAATGTCACACCACCCTAAGATGTACATATGTTGCTTACTATCAAGACCGTTTCATGTGTACTATTTGATAGGAAAAGACTCACCCAGACCAGAGGAAGCATGATGAGTGTACATGCACCCAGCGTAAGCAGAACTCCGAGATAGTCAATGATGAGGAGTTTGCTATAGTGCGGAGTACCGGTAAGCGAAGGGATGAAGTACATCAGAGTAATTATGAGCATCACCTGCGCATATTTCCCTCCACTGGCTTTAGAGGAAGGAAAAATAGGACAACGCAAGTGGAGAATACTGCCAGGGGAAGCGTGACCCAAAAACACCACTTGATAAAAGGAAAGCGAAACATTGAGCACCATACTTGATATAAAGCCAAAGAAGGGGGCTTGAGCTTACTCTCCAAGTGGTATGTTGAGCTAAAGAACCGCCTATGATAGGTCCAATAGCGAACCCAGTTGCGGTGACAGCACCTGCAAAACCAATGTATTTCCCTCTAGAGATGGAAAGATTCCCAAAGTCAGTAGATATCTTAGATCGAAAGGAAGAATTATTGCAAAACACACACCTGTCGCGTAACGAAACAACATCCGAGATGATTATCTGCACCATACCATTAGCCCCACCATCTCCAGCGCCCGCAACGGCTCTGAACACAATCAACTGGATTATCGAGTTCGAAAACCCAGCGACAAGATTGCCAATAAAATAAATGCTCATAGCAATGCAGATTGCAGCCTTGCGTCCAAAAATATCGCTTAGTCGACCATACAGAGGCTGAAACGCGGTCGAGGCCATAAGATACGCTGCAGGGATCCAGGAAGAGACAGAACCAGCATTGAACGCTCTCGAAACCGTCGAGAGTGATGCCGACACGATGACCGAGTCCAAAGTAGTCACCAAGTTCACTACGGACAGGGCAAGATATACTATGACGAGTTGTCTGAATGGCAAAAGTTTTGTCTGGTCCGTCAGCTGTGCTTCTGACTTGTTGCCTGCATTCTTGGGGATGTTTTCAGCTTGAGGTGATTGTCCTCGAGTAATATCTTGAGATGAATTTGAATTTGACATTGAGAAAAGAATCAAGTACCCCGTTTGTGCGACAGTGGGTACATATACATAAGCCTAAATTCTGAATGACTCGATAGCCACGTAAGCCCTATCAAGTCATCACGGCTGGCATCCGTGATAAGATGAGCTGTGTCACAGGTATACAGAACAGGAAGAAGGGTCTACTGTTAGCAGACAGAGGCGAGCGAGAGCTGAGCGCTGAGGGAGGACTGTGAGAGGAGGAGGCAAACTTATCTAATCTTTATTAGCTGACTCGCCGGTGGCTGACTGGAGGCTGTATCATCGCGGGCCCGCGGGGGTAAAAATTTTCGGCAAAACCAGGGCAAATCTATCCGTGATATACAGTTGCCCGAGACCGCACTGCTGTCAAAAGACCTGCATGTTTACAGTTCAGAGTATAGCTTGATTTATATATATAACGTAGAATTAGAACAGTACAGTAAACAACGCGGGTATCATCAGAAAAGTTTCACAGGTAAGTACAGTGCGGTAGCAAGAAAGAATAAAGGTAATAACGGTGGGTTCGAGGTAGCAGCCTGCGTCAGTAATCAAGAAATACAGTAAGCTCAGAAAAGCAAGATACATGGACAATCAAGATATGAAGTAAAAGAGGCTCCCGTTCAAGATGTGTGCTTGTTGACGGCCATTGAAACACTTATCCTCACTTCTTCCAGCTTCTTGTCACTCCAACCAGCAACTGTCTGACAGTGTTTCGGATGGGAATCTTCAGCGTGGTGTACCATAGCTAAGACCGCTGTGGGTACAAAAGTAATTGTTTTAGATTTACGCCTGTTGCTACAGGAATGTCAGTCAACTGTACAAGAACAGAAGAAAACCAAACTCACTAGCAATGAAGGCAAAACAGGTCTGAAAATGCATCGTTCCAACGGGTGTGCTGAAAGAACGCAACAAGGTGCTTTTGTTGTATGATGTGCCCTACCAAGAACGAACAATCAGCAGAGATTTATCAAGACCGCGGAAAGACATACCAGACAAGTCAATGTCGGGGACCTCGGGCTCGCTCTTTACTTGGACATCCATGGGAGTAGTAGAGGATGTAGAGGATTTGGCTGTAGCCACTGTCGGCTCCTGAGACAGTGTCAGTATTCTGAAGTATGAATATCCAAGATGACACGCACCGAATCCAGCGCGGGAAAAGGACCGGGTGGATCGTCATCATTTCGTGGATAATCCAAACCCCCAAAAGCACTCATATCTTCCGACTTGACTTCGGTCTTTACAGTCGCACCTCCTGATGGGATAGTCGAAACCAATCCCTGATGCCGTGCTTTACGCTTTGACCGAGTACTTGCCCTGAACTCGGAAGCGTCGATCATGCGGATATCGTCGTCGTCGTCAGCATTTTCAGGAGGACCGGATCCAGCAACAGAAGTGCGAGACGAAGGAACGTTAGAAGATACTCTTGCGTCAGCATCATCGTCATCGTCATCAAGTGTCAAGTCGACAATTTCTTTGCCAGAAGAGGGTCCGAGCATGGGTACATCTGTTTCGACTTCTATGTCTTGTCTGACGTCCATATCCCAATCCATGTTCGGAGGAGCTTCTGGATCTACCGACATGGCGGGCGTCGGTGGAGGCGAGTGCAGCTGAGGCGGGGAGTGTGTATCCGCTCGGGGAGGAGGTTGAATGACGGGAGGTACGGCGGGAGGCGGAAGTTCGGGATTCTGGCAGTCAGGATAACGTGTCAAAGAAAAGCAGGCGCTAGAGTAGCATACTTAACTCACCGGAATGTCCAAAGATACCTCGGGGCGAGTTCGACTATCCTCATTGTATAGACGCCTGAACATTTCTTTTTCTTTCTCGGCATTTTCTCGCTGGCGTGCCATCTCTTCATTCATTAATCGAAGCCTTGAGTTTTCCTCCTCTAGCTGTCGTAATCTCTCCAAAGTCGGGGACACAGGGTCAGTGGCAGTAGTGTGTGGCGTAGGATCAACACTGGCCCCATCGTCTTGAAATTCGTCGAAAAGCGAGTCGGGAGAAGAAGTAGAAGAAGACGCGCGATTAGTGCCGTGAAAGCTGGAGGAGATACTTTGATTTGGCTGACTATCGTCGTCGATCGCTCGACTGCGTGGAAGAGGAGCAGAGATGGATTCTGGCGGAAGATCAGGTTTCGTCTTCGTTTCGCCCGCAGGAGCTTCAATGACCGACAGACGCCCTTTCTTTCCCCTCTTCGTATCGAGCCCAATAGATTTTCGCTTGAGCGTCCCTGCACCTTGTCGTCGTTGCGCGACAACACCAGCTAGCAGGTCAGACGAGGAGCCTAAATGTACAATGAGTACAAAGTAAAACGACTCAAAGAAAGGACGCGCACCGATGAGTTTAACCTTTTTCATC
>RCHF01000495.1:0-25123 GCA_003987895.1 Neonothopanus nambi | reverse complement strand
GTGCTTAGATGCAAATAGGTGTCGTCATTCCCAGCACGCAACTGCATAAACACAACAAATGTATCAGTGAAAAGAYGAACGTATCAGTGAAAAGACGAACGTATCAGTGAAAAGACGAACATATCAGTGAAAAGACAAACGTATCAGTGAAAAGACGAACATATCAGTGAAAAGACAAACGTATCAGTGAAAAGACAAACGTATCAGTGAACAATAAAACAGAAAGGAAAAAAAAGAAAAACCACACCTGAAGGAGAAAATTGAACATTGTAATTCTTACTACTCATTGTCTTCTCAAAATGAGATAATGATAACAAAAACATCTTTTCTGGCAACTCGAACAAATAAGGGTACTGCTCCCTCATTTGTAGCCCATTAATGTATGAGTCAATGGTAACACCTGTTCCGTCAGGTGAGACAGGGTCTATGTCATGAGTCAGTTGGATGGGATAGAGGGAAAGAACAGAAGGCGGTGATGTACAGAGTGAAGGGTGTATAAGGTCTTGAACCTGAAAATGATAGAATTGTAAGAATGAGTTCCAAATGAAAACAAAAATGAAGATGTACCATCCCATACAACCCAGGATGAAAATCCTTTGGTTCCTTCACAGCTAGCAAATCCAGCTCCTTCACAAGCTACCACACCATCTCAACGTCAACAGTCAACCCTATCACGAATCCAACGACTCACTCACTTCACGATGAACAGACTCTGGCACCACATTATCAGAAACAATAATGCCCAAATTATCCTCCTTCAATTCAGCAGCTCATAACCCAAACTTTGACCCTCTAGCATACTTCAATGCAAGCCTGATATCTTCATCCATGCAAGCAAAATCAGTGTCATCGAGATGCGCTCCCATAGACTTTTCATTCAAACTCCCCAGTTCGCGGTCAAGCCTAAAGATACACCTTGCTTCGACTCTCAGTTCACTGTCAATTTTGAAAGATTCATAAATCAGAACTGCCCAAAACACATAAAGAAAAAATGAAACCAAAAACGAGAAGGAGAAGAAACATATGCAACAGCATCCAAAGCCTTGCCCCTCAACAGCCCCTCATCATCCACCCCAACAAGCTCAGCCTCCACAGCCCACTTCCTCACCAACTCAAGAGAATCACGAAGTATCTTCCTCTCCCAATCAAGCTTCTCTTGAACGGCATCACAGAATTGATCCAACTCGACTTTAGTCAGTTGCTTTTCGACTGAGGTTGAAGTAGTGCCGGCGGCAGGATATTTGGTGGGTCCATGGCATTGTTATTGAGGTTGAAAGGATCGATTGGTGGAGAATTGAGATGCACCAGGGGTCGGCAGCAATTTGAGAAGTTTGACCCATTGGCATGGGAACATGAATCTGGACCCTTGGCAATGCTCAGCGCTGGCGCCAGGCAGAGGGTGTCCGGACTATCTGGTTCGACCAGTGCTGAACACAGAAGCATGCGCTACAAATCCACCTGTTCCTTGCCTTCATCACTGAGCAAGATGGAAAAATAACCCTGTAGCATGACTTTAGTGCCCAGTACGCTTCAGTGCTTCAGTGCTGTCTGGGCGCTACCATGTTCTCAGCTCCATCATCTCCATCCCTCTTACCAGGAAGCACATTGCGCCTTTGAGATGCTGGTGGTTAAACTGTGGGAGGGACTTGTAGCACCACATCCTGATTAAGGTTTGCTGCAAGCATTTCTTCATTGTCGAATACTGCCGGCCTAGCATTTTGAGCTATCCACTCGCGAAGGAGGAAGATAGCAACGGTCGTGACGACGATGAGAGAGGCTATGATTTAGCCAGTAAAGATGTCTACAGAGAGGGCCAACCATACTAAATAGTTGAAGGTTCAATCGAGGACCTGGTCTAAGGTAGTATTTGATGAAGGGGGTGGGTTGGTGTCAGAAAAGTATGCGAGTGTAAGCTCCACCAGCTGATGTGACAGGAGGTTGTCTCTTGAAGGATTGGGCATGCTCTTGGGGGATCTGTTGCTGATCCAATAAGACGTTAGAACCTGTCATTTTTCTCAATACAACTAAGACGCACGTAGAATCACCCATCGAGAAATACACTCTCCAAGACCAGACAGCTATCAGTGGGACAACAGCCAGCTACACAACCATCACAGTAGTAGCCCTCATACCTAGCAGGACTATGTAGAATGCCTGTTGTATGAGCCTTTGGGCTATGGGGAAGGGGGGAAGGCTAGATGGCATGTTGGCAGCCATACACTTTGTGTGATGTCTAATCAGCACAAAAAATAGGTAACATTATCAGTAAGACATACCCTTTGTGAAGGTGTACTAGTGCTTGCAAAGACTACAAGTCTTCTTTTTACTATGACTGAGCCATGTCGTCAAACTACAAAGCAAAAGAATACATTGGACAAGCACTATGATGTAACTAGGTGATCAACGAACCAGTTCGGATGAATATAGCGAATAGTTCCAGGACATTTACAAGGATGAAAGAGAGGCTGGTCAGGTTCTGCTGAAGCGCTGCAGATACGATATGTATGTATCTGCAAAAAAGTGGTAGGAGATATGAGTAAGACAAGAGTATGAGTGCTAAGACCGCCCATAGGCACACCTTGTTCTTCAGCTTCCTGAGAGTAAATGACAAAGAACAAAGGTTGAGAATCTATTCAACCCAATGAAGAGCCCAAGACAAAGGTGTCTGCAGTGCACAGATGATGGGATGTTACATTTTCCCATGGCAGTGTCTAACTTCTGTAAGTCAGGCCTTTCGAACTTATGTATTAGTCAACAAATGGACTCATGAGTCCAAATTTCGTAGGTGTAGGCCTCTACATTGAACAAATTTGCCTAACTTGTCTCTTCTTCTGGCATGGCAGAGTCAAGGAAAGTTTGCATATCCAGCAAATGGACCGTTCAAAACTTGCTGGATTGGAATTAGAATAACAGGAAGTTACATGTAATGGGAATATTGAGGACGATGAGTTTGGTCTAGTATGTACTGTGACACATTGTCTATGAGGACCATCGAAACACGCCTTGTTTGCTTGTAACTACACAGTACATAGAGTGCAAATCACAAAAAAAAAAAATTAGAAATAGAGTGAGCTGCCATCTACATGGAGTCAGAGAAGTAGAATCGAAGAGTATCAGGGGAGAGAAGCGGTCCACCAAGCCTCATATGGGGCATGTCTTCATCACAGATAATGTGATGAAGAAAAATCACTCCATTTGGAATGTAGGGTACGCTTTCAAGCTCACCATCATCATTTCGCTCATCAGAGGTGAATAGGATGCTCAATGCATCAATATCCTGCATGTCGGTGAGAGGTAATGCTGCACACATCAAGTTTCTTGCTGGGGGGTCATCCTCAGGACGGGAATATAGACCATTGAGCAACCATACACAGGTGATAGTAAGAAGTAAGGCCATAGGCCTGTATCGAAAACCAGTATTACCAGAGGCCTGCTTACAAAGAGCATCTCTGATAGTGAGCGTATGGAATCCATGCCAATCCCTGTGTGAAATCAGGTTCCACAGATATCAGTCAAGGGGAGCGGAGTCAAAGTGCGAAACTTGAACTCACCACCAGGTGCTTCTTTCAAAGCTCAACAAAGATTGTTGTACAATCATGTTGATGGATGGAGTAACCATGACACTGGTGGCATGGATAAGAGGAACATGTACTTCTACTCGAACATCAGTGAAGCTTTCCTTTGTATCTCTTGATTGGATACAATAATCCACAAGCTCGTCAATACGATCCGTGACTTTATCATTATTCATTGCCTCCCGGAGCATTATCCCTGTCCTTAAGATCTGGCCTTCTTGGTCATACACAATAAGCTTCGGAGTAGTGGACATCCGGAAGTATATGGCTTGGAAAGGACCTTCCCCACAGGGAAGTTCAATCCTGCAGCCAGACACGCCCACCTGTATCTGACACGCTGATATATCATCCAAGGGATATATCCCTTCATACCCGATGCATTAGCCACCTTGACATCACTGTTTGATATTAATATAAGACTGCTGAAATACCCCCGGTTAGGCAATTATCTTAGGCTAGAAGTCACTATTTCTCACTGAGTGCCAGTAATTCCGTCAATAAAGCTGAGTTATTTCCAGTAAGGAAGGAGTCCAGCCTGCGGTCTATTCCCTCATCATCATGCATGTCGTCTACGTCAGCGTAAGTATTCTCAGCACTTTCCGCAACATTCCCAGCACCGGTCCGCTATCGGCAAACTTCCTCGCTTCCATCCACAGCCATCAATAGGCCCTGCTCGTCATCTCCCACACACTATTCCACCTGCACTCACTTAAAATCCTGTCCCCTCGGCTACTCATCATGTTATCTCCTCCGCTCGCTATCCCGCCCTTGCTCACTTAAAGTCCCGTCTCTTTGGCTACTCTCATAATGCGTTATCTCCCCGCTCACTATCCCGCCCTCCGCCCTATCACTTAAGGTACCGGTCTTGTCCATTTAGTCTTGTAGCGCCTCACATATAGTATCCCTTCGAAAGCGTCAGCGCTCCGTCAGTACAATACTGCCTTGCAATTGCTTTATTACCAACTGTCCCACATATCTGCGCCGTCACAGCCCTGCCCTCTCTGTAACAACGTAGGTGTTTGCTTTCACGCTTGCATTCTCTGTAGCTAATTTTCTATAGCTACATGGATCATCCTACCACCACCTTCCATCATGCCCCCTGCTACCAACGGTCATTGTTGCGCAGCACCGTGACCTTGCATTCCCCTTCATCACTGCAGCAACGTTATCAGCACTCCAGTGTCGGCAAGAGATGGTCATGAGGTATTATGCCCTCGCTTCAGCAAGAGATGATCATGAGGTATTATGCCCTCGCTTGCCAGCTCTGGAGATAATCCTGATAATCAACGCACACGCTTACTCACTGTTTGTCATGGGCAAGTCTCATGGAATCTCAAGGAAGGTCAAAGTCACCAAGGGCGGCGGTTGTTTGGGTGCCAAGGGCTCAACAGCTGTGCTCAATTTCACGGGACAACTAGAGGAGCAGCGAAAGGCAGCGGAGGCGTACAGTCGCAACACTGCCGGTAAGGTTCCTAGCTTGATGATAAGACCCTGATTCCAACCCCTTCGCAGGATTACGCACAGACTATGTCGAAGCACTCAACGATCTTGCAGGTGGCGCGCGTGCTGCTGAACAAGATCTTGATACAGAGATGTATGGACTTGCAGACACGGCCCCTGGCTTCGATGATAACGACGATAACGACGATGGCCATAACAACGCAGCTGCAGCGGAAACGTTTGTAGTCGACCTTAAGGACATGCTACAGGCTAATAGGTGTGTTAGCAATACGTCTTTCACTCACGTTGACACTCAGTACTCAGTGTTGTAGATGGCACGGCACTCGTCGATACAAAGATCAGCAGACATGGAAATGTCGGCTGCATGCTTTCGATGCTAACTGGACTCCTGTCATGGATTGGCTCACAGACGCATATATGAATTGGAAATACGGGACCCCAGCTACAGTACAAACGGATCAAGAGGACTCCTCGATGGATACCCACAGCTTTGACTTCGACATCACAGTCATTGATCATCACACTCTTGCTCGGACAGCAACAATACATCGTGATGGGGATACTGAGGCCTCAGTTGCACTTGCGCAAGCTGGGTACCTAGGAAATGCCCCTCTTCAGCCATTGCTCGCCATCTCCATCAAAACGCTGGAGCTTTTTTACATCATTCGACTCTTCAAAGCTTCGTATAGTGTAGAAGCATTTGCCAAAGTACTCTGTTACTTGTACCAGGTGAATTTCATTTACTACATACATTGCATACATAGACTCATATCAACAACACCACAGACTCCATACCGCTGTGGTTATCATACCTCACTTTCCACAGCGTTTGACATTTATCTTGCAATTCGTCGACAAGTTGATAACTGCATTGCCAAGGAACTGGGACACGATTCACCAAATTACTGAGTACTCAACAATTGTCCTCCGTGTTGCTATGAGGTAGGTTTTTCATATCGTCTCATGGTGTGCAGTGCTGACAGTGTTCTTCATGCAGCTTGAGCAAGAACCTCCACTCCCATGGTCACATATGTGGGTTGTCAACGGTAACAATTCTCTCAAACGCATAAAGACAATCCGAGGGCAACAGACAGCCGATGATCACATATTTTCGGATAGTGACTACTTTTTACCTACAGAATTTGTTGACTCCTTCGCTAACGAAGTAAAACCACGCACAACGTTATCCGAAGAACCGGTCTACACCTCGGCGGCATCGGACAGCGAGGACGACGTAGATGAGTCTGGTGAGGGTGATCCTACTGATGGTGCCCTGCTGTCTGATGGCCTCAAAGGCTGCACAGACAACTGGAAGGCTGCTCAGAAGGACTCAGAAAAATGGGTCACGGGTTTATTCGAGGAGGAAGGTGTCTTTGCCAGCACCTGTCCCCATGGATTTATCTTGTGGCTATGTGACATGGTGTGGAGTGGCAAGTTGTAAGCAATTTTTTCACATCACCCAATAGTATCCATCACTGAATGTACTGTTTCTCATTCCAGGGCAAAGTACCCATTAGCTATGGTCTCGAAAGCACTGGAGGTCTTCGGCGAGCAGTGGCTACTAGCGTATGACATCAGGTGTCGTTTTGGCGCTACAATCGCAAACAGTTCATTGGGTCCTGAATTCCACAGGAAACGATGTCATACCTGCGTCAATGCCTTCCATGGCTATGCGCATAACGTGCTTTGTCAGCTCCTCCATCATCCCCTTAATATCACCGGCATGGGCCTCGAGGATCTCAAAACTTTGGAATGAATATTTGCAGCCTCAAATTATCTAGCTTCCGTTACCCGGTACATGAGTGCTTATTGCCAGCGTGTCTTCATCCATACATACTTTCAGCAATGGGACTCCAAGAAGTATCAAAACCTCGCAATGATGCTCCACAATAACTATGTGCAAGCGTTGAAGATTATCGAAGAGGACTCACAAAGCCTTGCGGACGTGCTTGCATCCCTGAATATCACAGAAGCTGATCTTGAAACATACTTCATGGAGGAAGCCCAGCACTTCCAAGATCTTGGCAAAGAGGCACAGGCTGATCTCCACGCGGTAGCATACATTGAACTACTTCAAGAGTACTGAACGTCGCAGTAGGTCCAATTGAAATGCTTGACATTCTGGTGGTACTAATTACTGCAATCTATAGAGCTCAACATGCAAGTGCCTCCAACACCTTTCGTTTGGAGCTCCCCAAGAACTACAATAACCTCACACCTGAGCAACGGTATAATTCTCACTTATCCAGCACACGCAAAGCGGAAACACAGCGACGTGTGCTTGCCAAAAAGTGTGAACGAGCCCATGTGGAACTGGTTAGAATGGAAGTTGAGATGGGAATTGAGCACCGATGGGAGCCAAGCCACCCTCAGTACATGGAGGCACTACGTTACATGCATACGCGAAAGTATCAGCAGGCCTTAGAACATCTGCATAAGCTCATTGTGCAGAGACTGTTTGAACTCCATAGAATGAATTTATCACAAACAGGTGTGCATGCAGCTGAGCAACAAATACATAGCTGACAGTGTATATTATAGCATACAAGATGCGCACTCACATTGCCACTGCCCTGCAAAGACACTCAAAAGCGATACGAGCCGCTGTCCAGCAGTACAATGCCACCGCACTTGCACTTGACCCACCTCGACCAATGTTGGACTGGTCAAAGGTATCACATTATTCATTTTTAGATCAATTTAATATCCTACAAGACTCGAGAAACGCTGTCTTTGACAAACGATGGGCCATGCCGGTTGTTCGCGAAGCGATGAAGACACATCGACGCCTTGCTCGTGCAAGAGAAGAAATTGTACGTTGTAACGTTGGACTTCGACGCCTTCACACATCCATCGTAGACAAGGAACGTCATTTTGCTGATGTGATTACGTGGCTTCAAAACTCCCCGATGTATGGCCCCACACATGAGTACATCACCCACTGATCTCGCATCAACTCATTGCTTATGGAGCACATTCAACAAACTTATCAGTTGGAAGGATTTTCTGGAATGCTGACTCCAGGGGTGCGAAAAGGACAGGGTGAGATCGCCACAGCAGCTGGTGCCTCGCAACCGAATCATGTTAGACCGTCAACAGAGCCTCCGGCCGCACATTATTCCACCTCTCCCCCATCACAGACCCTTGTAGCCCCATCAGCTGCTCCCACCTCCCACTCTTCCAATTCACCTACCCCTCTCAACGAATCTCCTTCAACTTCATTGGCTACTCATGAAGAATCAGATTCTGATGATGATAACAACGATGACGACAAGGAGCTGGCTGAGGGTGTGTCAAATGTTGTAGAATTTTACACAAACTTGTCTGTGTAGCGATGCGCGTGGACTTTTGTTATCATGTAGTCAATTTCAAATACTTCTATGTGTTGAACCGTTGAACATTGAAACATGTGCTCTGGGCTACAATATGACAAGATTATGATAAGTATGGCGACACCACCATCAATGACCATGCAATAACTGTCACCGTTGTTGAATTTCGTGATGTTCTGTGCATGCGTGAATGGTCAGCTGGGGTACTATCAAGCATGTGCAGAAGAGAGTGAACTCACAGCTAACTCACAGCCAACTCACAGCTGTGTGTAGTACCTCTTCTCTCCGAAGCCTCTCCTTCTTCGCCAGGGTGGCACGGCGATGCTTCACGCGCACACATTCTTGCACATCAGATGGGCTTTGCTTCGGCTCTTGTTTTCTCCTGTTCCAGAGCCTGTAAGAGAGTATTCAATGGGATGGAGATTCAACTTACCTTTCACTGTTGGTCTTTGCCCAGCTTAAACACTGTTCACGATGTCTGTTGCAGAAATATATCAATTGAAGTTAGCTTAACACACTGAGTAAAGCACGGAGTAAAGCACACATGCCTGGTAAGATCAACTGCCTAAGTCTTGAGTCATGACATTCGAGAGCATGAAGATGAGGTACACAAACTTTCGTGTTGCACCAGAGAGAGAGTAAGAAGTGAGGAAGGGAGAGAAAGCAAAACTTCACAGGTGACAGAGCGTGCCAGAAAGGTAGTCACATGACTGTAAGGCTCATCCGTGGAAGCCACTCTGAACAGAAGATCACCACGCCACAGTCTTTGACATTCAAACATTCAGGATATCGCTTTCAACGAAGTTTGAGCAGGTTATAGGCAGTATAGGATGTATACATAGACATTGATCTTTGAGATCACCCTTCCCAGCGTAACCTATGATATGTTGGTAGTTGTGCGGCAGCGTGGGGTTGAAGATCACTACATTTTGAATGTATTCACCACAGCTGTATAATTATTGTACAGATACTAGAGTAAGATAGCGAAACGATCCAATACCATCGCTCACCATTCAGACTGCAGGATGTTGAACGTAGGGCTTGAATGCTTGTATTCCAAGAAAACCATGTTCACAATCATAGATATTTACGACAAGATATCGTAGGTCCATTGTACACTAGCACAAAAACAATGGGAAGTACAGAGCACATTCATCAGATATAGAACAACGGCAAAATATATTCAAAGATTGTATCTGAATTCCTTCATAGTTGAGAACAATCCTAAGCCCATCACCCATCGTTGTTGCTTTCTGGATATTTCCTCAGCTGCTGACTCTTCATCCAGCATTGATGCAAAGCTCTCTTCATTTTGAAACCTGTGATCCACCCAGCAGAAAAGACCCCCAGCACTGTATTGAGTGAAGGAGTATCGCTGCTCATTAGATCAAACGCGGGTGTTAGAGTGGCGGCAAACTGCTGAGGGTAACAAAATCAAACTCCCCGGTGGGAACTCGATCACTAGTTTCAAGTCCCACAGGATTAAATGGCCTCCTTTCTTATAGTTGTAATTACCCAATGCCCACACTGCACAGAGACCAAAGGGCAAGTTGTTGAAATCCCTGTGCACACGGCACACAGTGCGAGGACCGAAGTTAAAGGTGGCAGCTGCGAAGACACTATTCTTAAAAGGACAGACAAGAGCCGAGTCATTGACGAGCAGCTGATTGAGATGTTCAGTGTAGTAGTCGAAAAGGTGAGGGGCCCAATTCTTGAAAGCGACTGTTAAAAGAATACTAAGATATCATTGTACCTAAAAATACAAACAGATGTACCGTTTGCAAATCCTGAGAGCCTCTGAAAAGCCCAATGGTTGGTAAGCCAGTTGAGCACGCTAGTATTTGCTTTATTGTGTATCAGGTTACTGGGTTTCTGAAAATTGAGATCAGCACGACGAGTCGAAGGGAAGGACGAGGTATAAGAAGTACTACCGTTTGCCCTCCTCCATATGAGATACCTGTGGAAAGAGCTGGGAAAGGACCACAACGATGTTCACGTTGTTTTTGTGTGAAGCAGCACCTCTTCTGTTCAGTTTTGAAAGCCTGGGCAGCAGCGTTCACGCAGGTATCCCAGTCCGGATCATCTGGTCTTCCAACAAAGACCGTGAAATTTCGACCATCGCGATCGATGACAGGTATAGCTTTTCTAAAAACATTGGTCAGTACTTACAAGTCGCAACACGAGCCACAACTGAGGTGTCGACACTTACCGGCCTTTCCATCCCACTAATCGGAAATCAAAGGTTGATCCCAGCCTGACAACCTGCCACAGCCAGTAATCTGTCACTTCACCTTCGCCGCCTGTATCACATAAGCCAATGTAGCTCATGGATGCGACGGGAGCCTCAGCGCTCATGGAATAGGTACTTTGTAGAGCTTCAGCGGGATCTACATGTTTCTCTTTCATGTGTGGTCGCACGACGTAGTCCTCAGCTGTCTGATTCTGAGCCTTCTCAGCGTGAGCTTTTTTTCATAGTTTTTTGCTCTGTTTTTTATTACATTTACTGCGGCGTCTTTTACGGTTGGACTGGCTGTTACAATTACTTTGAGGTACAGGAGAAGACACAGAATCGCGTGGTACAGACAATAGTGAGGACAGTGAAGAATCAGAGCAACAAGAAAGTGGGGTAGAAGCCCGTGAAGTAGGAAGCAACGATAGAGGCGACGGGGTAGGACTGAGTGCTGCTAGGGGATTGGAGGATAGCGCAGCATTATCCAAGAAATCGCGCAGGCCTTCCTCGTCTATGGCTGCACGTAATGTGGTGGCAAACTTGAAGTGTGCGTCGTCCATTTGAATGGCATTGGCAGCAAGATTCAGCGGTGCCATTGGGCCTACAAGTTCATTCAGCTACTTTTCACTGGGAGAAGAGAAAGCAACAAAAGGCAGGAGTGTGGGAGGTGCTCTGGGCCTAACGACGCACCGTTCCTTCGTATTCCCGTGGCTCGAGTATTCAAAGGCTATGGCGCGTCGAAAGGCTTCGATCTGGTTGACAGTGGGAGGGTTTATAGGACTTGCTTTCACTCATCTAAGGGCAGCTTGAGCTTTATCTTCATCTCGCAGTGGTGGGGGTGCATGTCGACGTTGAAAAACAACAAGGCTCCAGAATCAACGTGACAATCTTCTGATTGGAACACGTGATGTCACAGCTGAGAGCATGACATTCGCGTTCACAGAGTCGAATTTATTCATTATTGTAACCGTAAGTCCAATGCAATGGTCGCAATTCTCTTTGCCTCAGCTGCTAACTATCATGCTCGTACCTGGCCACCATTACATGGTACTTGGCTCTGCCTCTATTGACCTTGTAGTGGGGAAGAAATCTGTAAAACAGAAACCTGGCCTTTTCTCTGAGATGTAAGCATTTTATTTTCAACCTCATCTTGTGCTAATCTTTGATTTCGCAGGCAATGGAGACCTAGCAGATACAGCTCACCAGCCCTTCCCATCATATTGCAATGTGACGACACCTCGCAAGCTGATCTTATATACTCGACACTTCAGCCATGGGTCGAAGAGAACTATGCACTTCAGCCTTCACTGTTCATCGATAGAATGTTTAAGCTACACAGTTTTGACGATTTGTGTGCTAGGATCAATCAGAGAGTGGGTATGTTCTGGGTAGTGAAGCTGGGAAAACATCCGGGAATTTATTTTAGCACGTAAGTCATTTGGGAATGTAAAAATGTGTATGGCTGAATGTACATAGGCTGGACGCGATTAGATCTGTTGACACCTCGAATACGAAGTACAAATGTGCATTTGCATTTGCGTCGTTTCAGGAAGCCATGTTTTGCGCCCTATCTGCTGGAAGCTCGCCGCCTGCAGTTGTTTATGACTATGACCCGGAGCGAGATTCGGACCAGGCAAAGGCAATATGCAAGCAGTTCACGACAAGCGCGGCTGCCCCTGCTCCAGGCACGCGCCATGACCTGAGTCCTGAACCTGCCGGGCCTTCCAACATCCGCAACCCCTCTGCTTATCCCAGGTCCCCTTGTAAGGATGAGCTCGCTTCGCTGCGCATTTTACCCTCCTCCCCTCGCTCTCCAACCTCTCCTCATCCTGCCCTACAGAATAGCTGAAATGTACCTAGGACCACCACGTCGCCTGCTTGGAAAATCTCTGAGGCTCTGTACCATTCGCAATCTCCACGTCGTTTCTTATCTCCTGTACCATCACCTGCACGTATCAGCGTGAACGTTTTGCCGGTTGTAGAGTTTGGGGGTAATTGTCGTAAGTTTGATCATGTTGACTTCAGAAATTTGTTATTGATGGTGTGTTGGCCATTCAGCTTATCATCTCAACTACGGAAACTCATTCAACTGGTTGGACCACTACCTTCACCTGCATCGTTTCACGCCAGAGCAACGTCTGCATATTACTGATCTGCTGAATAGTGCACTGACAAAGGAGGAATTTTCTGATGAAGTCACTGGTGCAGATATGATGGACGAGGACACCGCCACTTTTTTGTGGGACTTGCACATGGCGATGTAGGTATCAAGCGAGGATATCAGATCTGAGAAATATTATTTGTTTTATATTTTTTGAAAAATATGTTATATTTTTGTAGGCTATTTGCATGCTGCCCCCTTGTGCTGCAATTTCGGAGTTGTAAAGTTGTACATTTTGCCATCTCACCCAGCCCACCTCATTCATGGCTTCAAAGAAAAGCAAACGGGCGGAAAATTTCGAACGCCTACTCAGTGCAGCTCGTCAGAGGGGCACAAGTACGCGTCACCCTTGGCGCCATCGCACTTGTCGAGTCGGCATCAAGCTCACCTATGCAGAGAAGGCTAGGAGAAAGGCAAACCGTGCTCTTGAAAAGGAGACATACCGTGAAGGGATCCTCGATATTCAAAAAATGATATACAACCAGGCGGCTCTGCTTCGAGAAAAAGTGGGCAAGCACAGTGTCACTCATATAGTTGAGGACATAATGCAAACCCACCGTCATACAAAGAACAAGAAGAAGGCCGGTCGATTCAACGCATTCGTGTGTACAGAGATGAGGCGCTTGAACTCTGGTATGATGTTGACTCCATGTTTTTGATACTTGCTGACCTTGTCTGCAGAGCTTCCTGAAGGGGTGACGCGTTTCAAAGTCAACGAGTGTATGGCTGAGATTTCAGGGAAGTGGAGTAAGATGACGGCCGTGGAATGCGTTGACACAATGGACGTGGCACTGAAAGAGCTGGAGGATGATCGCCAGAACAGGGAGTGGGGAACACATAACGTGGCCATCAGCTCGTTCCATGACACGTGTACAACGCTGGATTCAGTCAAAGAGGAGGTACGGTATAAGCTTGTGATCATGAGCATTGATACTGACTGTACCCCAGCTTACCAGGCTGCAAGTCCGTACGGGCACAGAGGTGGTGATGCTCGCCATGCACTCCTCAAGTGATCACTTCACTCCACCTGAGGCCTTCTCGACCAGCAACCGTGCCGGAGAGTTCTTTAATCTGGCATTCAAGCAGCTGCTCTCTGAGGTGGTGGTAAGGTTTGAGGGTTACATGATTTCAGGTATTGAGGGTGCGTCATTGTTATTCTGTTCACCTGAGTCTAGATTCTGATCTGTCCCAGGCGTAGCACGGAATTACACAGAGAGGCTTCTTGAAAAGAAGCGTGAGCTGAAAGATTTGATCATGCAGAAGCTTTGTACGTATTTGTTGCTCTTCATTATTAATACTTACTGAATACAAGCTCAAGAGGAGTGTGCTGGCAAGACAAAGGTGAAACGCATGTTTTACCATGACTTCGACGGCCACGTCACGGAGAATCTGGGTATTGTGGTGCGGAACTGGCCACTCAAAGTATTCTGCAGCCCTGCCGATGTGAAGTCACGTGTCAAGCTCGATGTCTTGTATAACACATGGGTTTCCAGGACCACTCATTTCTATCGCATGACAAACGCAGAGTTTGAGGCCTGGAAGGAGCAGAGATTCAACACGGCGCTTCAAATTACGGAGAACGATGCTGGGAATGAGGAGACTACTTCCACAGTCAACATCGCTGGTTCTACAGTGCCCGTTGGCAGCACTGATCCCTCTCTTCATAGCAACGCAGTGCTACAGGCCCCACCTTCAAATAACTCACTGGATCAGGCGACCCCTTCTACCATGCAAACGGACACAGCTGCACAAGCTCCAACGCCTCTATCATCGGCTCATACAGCTATGTTCGTGAATTCTATGAGTGTCACTGGAGCAAACGGCGAGACGGTGCTTGTCACTCAGCGTAAACGAGCGAAACGTTCTGATGCAGGGCAGAAACGGAAGAGCAAGAAACAGCGTGAGTCCCACTATCTTGAAGACTTGATTCAACACTCACACTTTGGTTTGTAGGTCTTGCTGATGCTGAGAATGCTGGTATGACTTTGTAGAATAGTGTGCTTTGACTTACTTATGTCATCATATATTTGTGCCTTCAGTTATATGAACATGTTTATTGAATTATGAGTACAAACAAACATATAGCCAGTGTGATTATCATATGAGGTAGCCGAAAGATCTGATGTTGCACGCGTTATCTGTCACGATGCTTCAGTTAGGCGAGGGAAGCGGGGAGGAGGAAGGGAAGAAGAGGGTGGTGGGAGAGCAGCGTTAAGCCTTTCATCAATGGCGGCGTTGCGCTTATACAATATTTGGTGGTGATAGTGTCTACAGCAGGCATTATATAACAGGAACACCACGAGAATAAATGGACAAGACCTTAAGTGATAGGGTGGAGGGCGGGATAGTGAGTGGGGAGATAACGCATTATGAGAGTAGCCAAAGGGACGGGACTTTAAGCGAGCAAGGGCAGGATAGCGAGCGGAGGAGATAACATGACAAGTAGCTGAGGGGACAGGATTTTAAGCGAGTGCAGGCGGGATAGTGTGTGGGAGACGACGAGCAGGGCCTATTGATGGCTGTGGACGGAAGCGAGGAAGTTTGCCGATAGCGGACCAGTGCTGGGAACATTGCGGAAAGTGCTGAGAATACTTATGCTGATGTAGACGACATGTGTGACGATGAGGGAATAGACCGCAGGCTGGACTCCTTCCTTACTGGAAATAACTCAGCTTTATTGACGGAATTACTGGCACTCAGTGAGAAATAGTGACTTCTAGCCTAAGATAATTGCCTAACCGGGGGTATTTCGGCAGTCTTATATTAATATCAAACAGTGATGTTGAGGTGGCATTAGCAAGGGATATATCCCTGGGCACCCAGATATAGCATTTATCAATTCCGGAGCCGTTTTTTCGGCATGCTTATCTAAACTAACCTACACGGCAACAGGACAGCACAGAACATGCCAGATTACTCAGCTGCACTCAGTCATCTCAGAGCTAGCGCAGGACAGCCACGGAACACACCAGCTTACTCAGCTTTACTCGGTCATCTTGGAGCTAGCTCAGTGTGACTCTGGCATGACACTTTTGGTGAACTCGGACAATTACTAGAGTGTCACACCCTCGGTCAACTCGGACAAGTAAACCGTCACACACCTTTGGTCAACTCAGACGAGCCTGAAATCATTAAAAATATGATATGATGAGGGTTCGAACCCTCGAACAGCCAAACAAGTCATAAGCATGCTGAGTGAACCACTACACCATAATGGTTTATTGTTACAGTGAGGTATTTGTATATACATTTCATACCCCAGTACCACAATTAAAACAATTAAAACAAAAAAATGTCCACTGTTCAACATTCATTATCAAAAAACTATGCTACATGCCGCCTCTTGCCTCCTCCTCCTAGAGCCTCCCTTTCCTCCTCTTCATCCTCCTCCTCCTCCTCCTCCCAATCCCACCACACAGCATCACCAGCCGCCAGCTCCTCATCTGTACCCTCCTCGTCATCCTCATCCTCATCCTCCTCCTCCTCTGCCACGTCCCCTTCAGCTTCTCCACCTCCAGCAACCATGCGCTTCCGTCGGTCCTGTACATGCTCCGTGTGCATCTTGCCTGTCAATGGCCGTGTCCAGATGGTCTCAAAACTAGCTTTTAGGTTGCATTGAATCTGGGCTTGCTCCCTGGTGTATGCCCCCAAACCTTCCTTCAACTCCGCATCTGAGACATCCCTCATCGACTTTCTCTGATCCCACCATCCTGCACGCCACTCAAGAAACTTCTGTACCCTTTGCATCTCCTCCCACACCAGTTCCACCTCCTCCGCACTTCGTAATGCTCTTGCGCGGCTCTTGCACCACTCAGATCTCAAGACCTCATCATCATTTTCATCATTGCCATCCTCAACATTGATCTTGTAGGTCCGCCAGATCCAGGACGATTCACGGCACGTTTCTCCTGTCCCATGCTCCTGCCTGTCACGCTCCTCTACCAACAAATTCAAACCACCCTCTCCTCCATCCTCCAGAGCCTGCGTGTTTGACGTCACCTCCACCTCTTCACCCTCATGCCCTGGCTCCTCCTCGTTTGTTCCATGCCATCCCAGCCCACACTTCACCCTATCCGGATCCGTATAGCTCCGCACATCATTGTTATGCAGAACATGCAATGTCTCCTCCCATGATCCTGGCCCTACGAGTAACTTCAGTGCCTCCTGATTCCTGGAGTACCTCGACGCAAAACCCTTGGCTCGGTTATGAATCTGGTCAATGAGCACTCATGACTTTCCAGATTGCCACTGGCCTCGTACATTTGCATTCTTGAAGAGGATCATTTTTGTCTTGACCCGCAGTGTGTGTCGCAGCCCATCTAGAGAGTCGTAGCATCTTGCATGTCATAACTTCGCCTCAATATCAGCTAACCCCTCTATGCATACACAGCCTTGACATTCGAGCAGAATTGCCGAAGGCAGCCACAGATCTTCATCTTCTGGGTTCGCGTCGTCGCCATGGAATGGCAACAGCTGCTCCTTATCAGTTAAAAACTGCAGCAGGCCCGGCATATAAACTGTCCTGACATGCTCATACACACGTAGCTTGTTGCGCAGAATATTTCACTTTTCGACCAGTGCCTTGCTCTGCCTCACTGTCTGCATCCCTTCCTTGCTCTCATTCACCTCCGCCTGCAGTTTGTACTTGGCATCCTCGAGCTCAAGTGCCTGAATGATGAACTGGCTAGCTGTCATGCTATGCCGTTCCTGAATGTTTCCTTTCGCACAATTTTCATCCTCAATAGCTAACTCCTTTTGCACCTCTGCCTCTGATAGATCTGGTAACATTGTTAGCTACTATTTATAGTACATTCAAGAAATTCAACATACACTCATGGGCGATCTTGTAAGGATTTTTCACGTCCTTCTTTGGAAATGGTGCCTCCTCCCACATTCAACACATTGTCTCCCAAGAAGACACTAGGTCCTCTGGAATGCTCTTGCTGAACCCTCAATGAGCCTCACATTGCCTGTTACACAGTCCTATTGCCTCGATGTATTGTTTCCACGCACTCTTCCCTGGCCTGCTTGTTAGCTTCACCTTGCCATCAATACAAACAAACAAAACAACATACCCATTCCACAGTATTTCAACCAGTTAAAGAAGGCAAAAAACGTCTCCAACATATCGATACGAGTCCCAGGCCCCATTGACTTCGTTGAGTTGCCGAGTGCATTATGCACCCCCCAGATATGCTCCGGACTCTCCCAATCTGTTGTGCCCGCGCCAGGTTTGAAATTGCACAAAAATCGCTCATGGTCCTCCGTTTGATGCGCTGGCTCGTGGAATTTCCCAATAACCGGACTGGCGTTCAGAGATGTCAGCAATCTCAACTCTTCTGGCCACAAGTTCGACATTCATGAATACAGGTGTACAAACCATTGGCACACAATATCATATCCAATGATAAGATATGCCAGGGAGGTGAAATTTTGCATCACAGACGCAAATATATAATCCATATTACCATAGCTAGAATCAAATCAATTATCAGCCAATTGTTAACGAGCAAAATTGATAAGACATACTGCTCTCCCTTCTGTAAATTTCCTATCCCCTGAGGCAACAGCATCTCCGACCTCGTGCAACTGATGGTTCCGACACCCATATATCTTAAACCCTTCGAGAACTTCGTTGTCGCCTTAGCAATGGCCTGAAATCCCATGCATGAGCTAATCTGCCAAGTTATTCATTAGTACCATGTGATGATTCATGCTCAAAGGACTTACATCATCTTCACTTGCCTGAGCCAGCATGTACTTCTCGTATGGTACCCTCTTCACAAAAAAACCCTCCCCGTCAGTTAAACCCGGGTCACGGGAGTGTGAGGACACCAGTTGCTCCTTCAGGCGAAAATTTGCATCCATAGCCAATCGTAGTGTATAGAGTGATCTGCAACCAATCGTAGTGTATAGAGTGATCTGCAACCAATCAGCACCGGGTATACGAACTCTACTTACATGTGACGCACCTGTTTGAAGGATCAACTGCCCAATCACTTGGAAGATTGATACCAGGCCGAGGACACGATGGACAGAGCACCGCGAGTTCCCCCGGTTTTGTCCCAGCAACCCCTGTTGGGTGATGACCCTGTCCTGTGCGCTTCAACAACTTCAGATGATGCCATTGAATTAGCATCCTCATCAACACTCTGTAGCGCCATCTGGGAGGCTTCAGCCCCATGTTGTCAGTTGCTCTGGACAGTGCTCAAAAAAGATCGTACATCGATGCTTTTGTTGTCAACGAGACGATTTCCAGGTGTTCCAGATATCAGAATGTTGCTGTGGTCTTGATATGTCCATTTGTCTGAGTTGCAGGATACAGCCCATACCTTAGAAGTTGGAGATGCTGGGGAATTTGATGCTGGCATCCACAAAAATATAGCTTCACCTCGTGCACCTCATTCCAGTGAAGAATACAGAACTCTTTGTTGCAAATCACTGGTTGTTTGCATACTGACTGATGATTCAGCTGTATAGTGACCCCGAGATCCTTCAGCAGCACACGTATGAATCGCTTCCCATTCCATTTCTGAAACACAGTTGAGTACCTCTGTTGAACGCTCAAGTAAACGAGAACTCACCTCCATGCAATGCAGCGGGTTAAGTTGATGACGCCACCGGCAGCATGCTGCACAAACCATCGTGCTTGCCAAGCAATCTTGACATCGAAACTCAGTGTCTCCCAGGCTCTCCACTCGCCTGGACAAGCAATCCCAGCAAGAGTTCTGACAACGCACCGCGCCTCGCCCATCGTGGCGTATGAGTTCATCCAAGTAGACTTGCTGCAGATGAGCTCTCCAGTATTGGTGTGGACGAAGTTGCCAAAAAAAAAAATTCAATCATTGAAACATGGAAATGTAGTGGTCCACATACAGCACGAAGAGAACGCTTTCTTTTTTTTGACTTCCCAGTCTCTGTCGCTTTCTCCCAATCATGAATGTCATACACCTCTCCTTGGAGCACCTTGTCGTACCACTCGCCCGTTGGATCCAATTGAAAGTCAGTACTATCTTGAGGCTGCCAGGTGTCTCAGTCAATCCAATGAGGATTACCTTTTTTCGGAGATATTTGTGCGGCTGTTGAGTGTCCACGTGAATCCAATCCAATCTCACACGCACGAACACCACCATATTCAGAGGTATCACCCAGATGGTCACAAATAACAAGAGTTTTAGATTTTCTTTGGCACGACATCATATAGAGAGATGAAAAGTTCAGAAGTCAAGTGCGCGCCACGTATATGACTAATACTCGATGCTTCACGTGCCTCATGAAATCCTCAACTTAGTGCCCCACCTTGACTTCTCATGCTTTCAGCCTGACGTTCAGTACACTAGCTACAAGGTTGTGATTACTCGATCCAGGGGAACACGTCTATCAGCACTAGTTACACCCATCAGTTTCTCAGCACATCAATTCCTCCGCTCTGCAACGACAGGTGAGCTAAACACCCCATTAAATTCATACACTAATATCCATTTTAGACACGATCTAGCCAGCTATATTCTGCTCCTGCCACTGTCGACTTCCAAGCCCCATCTACTCTGTTCCTGCCACTGTCGATTTTCAAGCCCTGAGGCCACCTATACTACTACAACTACTCGACGACACCACCTATAATACTACCACTACTAGGTATAAGAAAAAGTGTCAGAAAAAAACAGCACAAAAAATCAAACTACACCGGTCCGTTGCTACACATCTTCCCTGTGTCCTGTCAAACTGACAAACTCACTGCCATCAACTCATAGTTGTGTTTGCTATGTGGTTACCCGAAGCTCTTTCCCACTATGCAACAACTCTGCAAAACTCTGCAAAGCTTGCTTACACATCGTCCCAACCTTATCCCTCCATTTTCCGGCAGCATTGGATCCGCTTACACTCTGAAATTTGGGCCCCAAACCCTCGTCTCCCCTGTGTCCTTTCAAACTGACAAGCTCACCCCTGTGTTCACCACGTGGTTCACAAAACTCCTTCCTACTATGTATCAACTCTGCAAAGCTTTCTTACCCATCACCGTTACCTTATCCCTCCAATTACCGGCACTCTGAAATTTAGGCCCCAAACCACGTGCTACGATTGCGGTACATTAATGAAATGCGCCGTGTATTGAAGCCGTTTCGAGGAGAGGTCAGTCCCATCACCAAACCTAAAGGAACGAAAAGGGTGATGCCTGAGTTGGAGCACTTCATTGACCACAGAATTGGGTTTGAGTCTTATGACAAGCTCAAAGAGTGGTTTATGACGATTGGTGGACCATATGGTGATTCCAGGCCTTTGGTCCTTTGTCATGCAGACCTACACATGCGCAACATTGTCCTCGGTGAAGATGGGCAGGTCTGGTTGGTTGATTGGGGTGAAGCAGGTTTCTGGCCACAGTGGTTTGAATACAAGTTCATGCACAGGTACCATGATACTACTTGGAAGGTCATGGCTGGTGTTGTTTGTGGGTATGACCCTTGGACTATGCTGTGGTGGAGGAAGTTACAAGCAGATAAAAAGAACAAACGCTTCTTTCTCTCCTGTTTTGAAGATTAGTCTTTTTACATGCTCAAGCTGATCATCTCTATTTATGTATATGAACATCTCTATCTGTGTATATGAATTGAACTGAAAGCAGAGCTGAAACATAAGAGACCAGGAAGTTCAATGTTGGATATCCAATGACGCTATCACAGGTTCAACAATGGTCTCTTTAACAATATTTATGGAGAGTAATATAGTATACTGACGTGCTGCCTTTGCATCATATTTGCTATCTTTCAATTGATGATCAACCTGAAAGAGTGCCAGAAGACCAAGTTTGCCAAGTACATACATATGGACTTGAAGGTTTTATGAAGTACTCTGGTTGATTTGATTACTTGTGGGTTAGAGTCCCATCTGAAGCATGGATTCGGTTGCTTGTGTTTTCTTTTTCTTTTCTTTTTCAATATTTTTGGTGATAAAATCATACTGCAATGTTCAGTACAGCTTTCATGTCTGGTAATAGCATTGAAACTGGAATGGTAGAGAAGCTCCAGTGGTGTAAGGGTTAGCATGTCAGGGAATTAAACCATTTGCTTAAATATTCTGGTTCCTTGAAGGTGTGGGTTCAAGTCCTGCCTGAGGCATCCAAGAATGCAGTTCATGCCTTTTCTCCTATTTGTCTTTTCTTTCTTTCTTCTCATCCATTTTTACTCACTTTCAGCACACCATCAGGTAAAAGTTCTAACCTGTACACTAGCAAAGCTGATCGAATCGGGGAATAGCTTAGTACTCGCTGTCGGCCTAGGTATGTAGATAAAGGATGATGTTAGACTTGTGATTCACCATTCTGTCTGTACTCTGAGCTCTCTGATTTAATCTTCAGGAAAGCAATGTTGAATGTGTAGGCCACCACTGAGAAAGGTTAGAAGGTTAGCACTTCTGTTTGGGGGCTCATGCACTATAGGAAACTGCTTCTGTGGTGTAATGGTTAAACACACTCCCGAAACATGAGGGATGTGGGTTCGACTTCTGTCAGGGCTGCTGTATTTGAGGTTCTGCAAAAGGTTTTTTTTTCCTTCTTTTCTTATCTCTAACAGTCCACTCCCACAATATGCAGCATTGAGTGTTCCAGACTGTAAAACTGTGCAATGTCTATAAGGATTTTCACCCACAGCTGGTTGCAAAATTGTAGAAACACTATTGCTTATATGTTAACTGTGTTCAAACACTGACTTCTATTCAAAACTCTTCAATTCCATTCAAACCCTTTCAGTTCCATTTAGAACTCTTCAATCAAATTCCAAACCATTCAATTGTATTCAAAGCTGTTCACTCCCATTTGAAGCCATTCACTTCTATTTGAAGCCATTCACTCCTATTTAGTCTCCTTTGGAACATCTGATTCTTCCAACAAACTTGTTTGTGTTACTGCGAGTTAATCTTCTGATCAGTGCAAGTTACATCTCAGCTTACTTGGACTGGTCAGCCAGAAAGAACATCAAATCCACATTGCCTGGGGCTCCTAGAGAAGTTAGTGCATGGTTTGAGTCAAAAGTCTTGCATATGTTCCTGTAGTTTGTGTTGAGCTTAAGAGAGTGTGTGATGAGCAGCAAGGTGTTGTGTGTGCTTGCTTAGAATGACACACAACAGCTCGGGAAAGAAATGGCTGACCATGGGAAAGTACTTTCTATATTGGGACTTGGCCTGCTCGCTGTTGGCAGCGATGTCCAGAGAGAACTGGTCCGCCAATTTCTTAGATATTTGGGGCAGAGGACCTTCCTTTGGGGTTCTTCCTGCCTGCCAACTTTCGTGGTCAACGGATGAGATAAGGGTTTATCTGCGACCATAAATTTTGGAGAGGAATGAAAAACTTGGTTAACCACGTACTTTGTCTGGCGTTGATAATACCCTTCGCTAAGATTCTCGCTGGTGGAAGGGACCGTACAAATAGGTTTGCTGCTCGAAGCGGCAATGAGTTGAACGACATCACCAGTGATTGAGAGCTAGAATGATTACCTTTTTGTGACGACCTCTTGGAGTGGCAGCAGCGGCATAACGACAATTTGTGGTTCCTGAAGAGGTACCTCCAAGACCTGCTCTGATTCACCAGTCACTTCAGGTCTACACCAACACGATCAGAAGAGGAATGAGTATACATTATAGAAGCCGAGATAATTACTCACTCAGGCATAGTGGAAATAGTGGGAGCTTGGGACGGAGTGGGATCTGCGAATGGATCTTCAGGAGAGCTATATCATATGACTCATCAACTTCTCGTTATATTTCGAGAATACAATGTGACGTACCGTGGTTCCTCACTCGAAGCCCCAACAGCTAACTTATTCTCTTGAGTTGTATCGCACCAAACGTCTTGTGATGATTCCACTGCATACAAAGGTATTGCAGCAGGCTGCTCCAGCATCATCTGTATAACATTCTCTGACCCTTTGCCAGCAGCACCAGTACTGTTCCCAGCCGGATTGGCGACTTGAGGGACAGGCATAGTTGTCTGTTCTTTCGCCATTTCGCCATCAGGATTACTATCTTTAGGAACATCCCTCACAATGGTCTGAGGCGCTGGAACAGGCTTCTTGCCAATAGCAACCTCAGTGAGCTGCACTGGTGGCGCAGGCGTCTCCAAAGGCTTGGGTGTGTCCATGGGCTCGTTTGTGGCCGGTGCACAAGGTCTCAGTGTCACATCACTTGATAATGTTCCCTCCGCCTCACCCGCATCTTTCTCCTGTGCAGGTACCCCCATGGTGTTATACTGAATGGCTTGCTTCAATGGTTCCGAGGACGCTCGCTTTACTGCCCTCGCTATAGGTAGATCTATCTGCGCTTTCAACCGGTACCAACCGTCTGTCACTTCTAGTTCTGGTAGAGCTTCAATTTGTCGACCATCAGCAGATTGAGAGACTTCAGGATAGATAATATTTGAGATGCAAAGCACCATAGGTGCGGAAGGAGGGTGATCTCGTGTTGTTATCAAGCGAAACGGTGGACGAATACCAAGGTTGATTTCGCGTTCATAGCTGGTCCATTGTGAGCCCATGGAATCTCAAAGAAGAACACTAGCTTACCGATACATTAGCTGCCTCCAAACCTCATGCCAGCACCATCTTGGCCCTTGCTTTTCCTCGCCCTCCTGCTTTGCTTCGTCGGCTTTCTTCTCTTCAATCATCCAGTCTTCCATTTCGTCTTCCGGCACGGCATTTTCTGTCTTCGGATCCATTGCCACCATACCAGCCAGTTTCCATAAAATTAAGGACCATGCATTGTTCACCCAAGGTTTTGTGACCTTGGGGCACCCTTGCATAATCATCTTATGTAGTGCGTCCGAAACACTCAGCACGCCTTCCTCAGCTAAGCTAAAAGGGGCAGGAGCGGAGCACGGGGGTGAAGGGAGATAGGTGTAGAAGGAGTAGTAAATGGCGGAGGATGGTGTGACCTGGGAGAGTTCCTCAACTTCGCTGTTTAGAGTACGAATTAGCGCACAGCAGATGGGCATACTTGTTGAACACTCACACGCCCCAACGAACAAGTTCGCTAGCGGTATATCGTCGAGGAATGAGCCCCGACTCTAGCAATGTCTTTCGATTAGGTGGAGGTGCTATACGATTTTTAATGATTTAGTTAGCATGACTCATTGTGATCGATAGTAGTAAACCTACTCATGTCAAAGACACTTGCTAGCCTCCTTGGACCCACATATACTGGCTCTATGTTTTCTTCTGGAATATCCTTCGGAATTGGATCTCCCCATACGTCGTGGTCACTTGATAATATATCTCGATCCCGCTCTCTCTGCCTCTCCTTCGCCCTCTCCTGTTGCTGTTTTCGTTTCTGCTCCTCAAGCAGTCTTTCTCGAGACGGATCGTCTGGTTTCATACCC
>RCHF01000494.1:0-29943 GCA_003987895.1 Neonothopanus nambi | reverse complement strand
ATACACTAAGAATAAAGCACTACTATCTGAACACCGATTGCACAAGAATCCATTGCGTACGAAGTGAACAAAATTTGAATGAACACCGACTGAACAAGAATGCATCCGCGTACGAAGTGAACAAAATTTGAATGAACACCGACTGAACACGAATGCATCCGCGTACGAAGTGAACACAATTTGATTGAATACTAACTGAACAAGAATCCTTCGCGAAGTGAACGAAACTTGAACGAACACCGATTGAACAAGAAATGCCGGAGGCGGACTGAACAAGAGTCCCATCGAGTGAATAAAACGATTGCGAGCAAAGTCGTGAATGCGAGCTGAACACATACGCCGTCAATGAATACCGGATAAGTCCAACCAAGAAAAAGGAGAAAGAATTGACGCACATTAGAGTTTTCGTATAGCGTTGACCAGGGGTGCAAGTATGCTGAGGTATACCCATGTGGGAGGTCCGGCAAATTCAAACAGTTCTCGATGTCGCCGTCCACCTTGAAAAAAAAGGTTACTAATGATCGCCATAGTAGGAAAGAAGGTATCACATTCGGGGCAAGGAGCTCTGGGTCGTCGAAGGCATAGTTGTTCTGCTGCTAGATGTACCAAACGCTCTATTCGATATGAACAGTAGATCCCCCCCCCAAAAAAGACGCCACTTACCGGTCCTGATACAGTGCCGAGTCTGGAATGGTAAAAACCACACATGCTGCTGCCCTTGACACTGCCGCTCCCAGTCGCGTTTGCGCTTTCTCAAGTTCACCGTCCTTCCGAGTTTGTACAGACGGGTACCCTGGATGTGATAGACGTATATCCACCCCGAATACTCAGCCCACAACATCGTCCGATTGAGCGCTGCAGCCCAGGCCTTGTCGAAGTTATGCATGATTAGGTCGAATTGAACGGTGAGCTACCGAATGGTGAGCGCGGGAAGACGCGTCATGAAAGAGCGGCGATGAGGGCGGGAGATGCATACATTGACCAAGAATTCTGTTAAATAGCAGGGTTACTCAAAATTATCCATACCAGTGACGATAGTTCTATAAACTTGATAGATTTATTACAGCTCTACATATTACAACACTGTAAAGACAAAGGATCAGTACTTCACAATTCATGGACCAATGACAGAAATGCTTACATTCATTTAAATTCATACAGTGTATGTTAACTCTTCTACTTAGACTGTAGTTTCCTATGCTGGTTCTGCCTCTGTATGTCTACCAGCTCAGTGTCCAGAGTTTTGTTCGTGATGCGATCGACATAGAAATACCTGGGTTTCTTCTTTTTCGGTGGAGGCGCAGTGCTTTCAGTCTCAATGCCTTCATCACGCTTCCGCTTTTCTCGGGTCGAGCGTCGTGGGGCAGTCAGGGCAGTTGCGGATGATCTCCCGTTCTTCTTCCTACCCGCCTTCTGGCCCGAAGTTGGTACGCCTTGATCGGCAGGCATCAGAGCCACTTGCACCGCCGGTTGAATGTTCCCGCCGGCTCTGACGTCAGCAATCTCCAAGCCGTTATTTTGAGGTCGAGCTATGTCATCAGGAAGATTCGCAGGGGAAGGGGAAGGGAGAGATGCAGGAGGGTCGGCAAGGTCAAATGTTTGGGTCTGAGGAGGATCTTGGGGGAGCGGAAGCGTCGTGCCTTCAGCGGGGATGTTCGTGTAGTCATCATTTGGTTCTGAAAGCACTTGATCAGCGTTCAGAAGACTCGCAGGCGAAAGGAGAGGCGTGGTTGCAGGAGGGTTGGAAGGGGGTGATGTGCAAGTCTGCAGGGATTCAATTGAAGGTGTTGAAGGTGGACATGCCGTCCCTTGAGTGGGGATGTTTGTGGTTGGAACAACTGCAACATCGGTATTAGGAAGAGTAGGAGCAGGAGGAGGAATACCCCGGACTGCAGGAACGCCATCGGTATTATCACAACTCGAAGGTACAGAGGAAGAAAGTGGCAGAATACCCAGAGATGCAGAAGGGATGGATGGGTGTAGTGTTTCTCTCTGTGAAGAATCGTGAGGAGGTGGAGGTGCCAACCCTTCAGCCGGAATACTCGACAGGGGATTATCCACAGGGGCAGACAGACTATGAGGATCAGCTGATTTCTCAGTTGACACCTTAGGCGTGGGCTGTGTATTTAAAAGCATCGGCCCATCGTCTTGGATTTCTTGCCCAGCATGACGGTCTTCCTCCTTCTCTGCATGGTCTCGCCCAAGATTGCAAAGGATGACGTGCCTCTCGAAGAACGTAAACGGTTCCTCGACGGGAAGATCAGACAAATCTTGCCACAGAGTTGCGATTTCAACCTCGTCCATCACATAGGGGTGTCGGAGCGGATGCTCAAATTTGTACAACTCCTGGTCGTAGTACAGCTTGGGATCCTGCACGATGTCATTCCATGGCACAGAAGGCATATCGGGACTCATTTCAAAAGACAAGTCTATGATCGAGGAAAGCAAATAAGCAAAAATTGAAGATGGAAGCGGGAAAGTACCTACTCCAAACGACCTGAAAGTACTTTGTCAGAATTATTTGTGCCTTGTGTTTATCTGTAGGACAATTCTTGTTTGTGTGCGGAGGGAAAACAGGCTTCCCTGCATCATTGGTGGGGAATTCGATGCTGGCGAAGTCAATGCCACCTGTGTTACTTGTACTTTTGGAAGAAACATGGTCTGCGCCAGAAGCTATGGACTGTATCAGAAATGAAAAGCATATGAGCAAGAGCATACCTACCACAGAGAACGCGATTGAGGTAGTTTCCGAAGCTTTTTGCGGTTGCAGACGTATCGAAATCTTGATCGTTGCGATTCTTCTTCGACGACAAGAGGCAGAAACTAATACATTCAAGTTAGTCTAGGAAGGTAGATATCGAACGTCGAGGTACTCACGACTTTGTCTCTATTGTATCATCAGCCTTCTGCACACCATAGACAATCAACACACCGCTATTTCCAACCCGGCCAGATTTGAGAACTGAGCCGACTTCACCTGCCACAATGTCGGCAAACTGGGGATGGTTTGTAGCGTCATCACAGTACTCAGATGCACGCTTATCCCACTCGAGCTTCTTCTCTCCCTCCTGCTCCCAGAGCTCCGTCCAAGCCTTTTGGAAATTCGCGCCATTATTAGCGCTACCTCCTTCGGCCTTCAGTGCTGCAGCTCGAGTCTGTATGTTCTCCAAATTAGATTTTTGGAACAGCTCCTTCCCTGTCACTCGATGGCAGAAGAGCTTCAGAAGGGCCGTTCGTCCTTCGGGAGATGAGGGCTCTTTCTTAGACACCCTGCCACCCAGCCCCTTCACCTTCGCCATCGAACTTGAACCGTCCTCACCCCCGGAGAAACTTTGATCCTCTGAAGAGGTGGTTTGCGGATAATTCTTGAAGTTTCGGATCTCATTACGAAAAAGTTCAGAGAGTGTCTGATATAGTCTTTAGCCCGAGAACATGAAAATGAGCCAAAGAATTCACCTTGTGCCAAGTTCCCCGCTTCAAGGGTGGCTCGCGCGCCGTATTGAGTACATCGAGATGAAACTCGGGTACATTATCCAAGAGATCGTTCGCCGTGTTAGCAGGCCATTGCTGCACTGCCTCGGGATTACGACGTTTGTCATTGGCCTGCTTGAGGTGGATATTGTTCTCAGAAAGAACCTTATTGAAATCCTCAAGCCATGCCAGAAGTATCGTCCTCTGAGCATCATTAGCCCACTTAGCCCAGTTAGTCTTCTTCTTGGCCATGGAAAGTAGTACGTGGAGTAGAGTGATTGTGAATGGTAAACGTGAAAGTGAGAAAGACAAGAGTCAGCTTGTGGCATTAAGCTGCATATAAGTGCGAAGGAGACACGTGAGTTCGTGAGTTGGAGGTCAAATGGACGAGGACGTTGTTGTACAGATGTCGTCCATATAGCGTCAAATTAGGCCTGTGGCGAGCAAGCTCCAGGACAGGCGAAGGCAAAGCAATGAGCATGCTTTTGGCAGAAAGTCAAGGCCAATACATGCCTGAGAGTTGTAGATGAAGGAATGAATAGTCCTGGATTGCCGAAGATGCCCAATGCTGGGTGAAGCCAGCCTGAGTCAAAGCAGCGAGCATGCTCTTGACGAGAAGTCAAGGCCAACACACGACAGATAGTCGTGGTTGAAGGGTCGAATTGCCAAGGTTGGATGTCAATGAGGTTTGGCATTCGCTGCCGGTGGTGTTTGAGGCCAAGCTAATAGAGTAATACTGCGATAATTCTTGAGATAACGGCACCAAATATCCAAGTGAAAAGCTTACCAGAGCCCACAAAAAGGTCCAAGCCAGGTCCAAGGGAAGGTCCAAGTGATACAGAACTTCGGGTTCGCATGACAAGAAGTCATGGACAACACGCAACAGTACAGTCGCGGTCTCAGCAAGCGATGGTAGGAGAGAATTGAAAAAGTACGAGGGAATTGAAAAGGGCACTTTCGACTTAGCAATTTCCTGGAACCAAGAGCACGTGCTTCATTAGTCAGAATGTGTGAGTCATCAGGAGTCCGCTCGGGCCGAAGCTTTCTTCGATTCTTCAGCCGGATGTACTTACTTAGCCACTATTTTCATAGCGCGCTGCCCTCCGTACTGGTTGAGAGGTAATGTGGCTGCTGCTGCGTGCTTTCATCGATATGACTATGTCCAATAGTCGCGCCTATGGTGAGTTATACCACACTTCCAAGTCCAATTCTGATTCCGTACTCCCTTCTATATATCGATATCTTGGAAGGAAAAATGGAATCGATTCATTCACCTTGCTCAAGGCAGTGAATCTTCCTTACCCAATATTTTTGACTACTGTCTGCTTTGACCTCAGAAATGTTCCCAGTCATCTTACCGGTAGGTGCTCGATATGCAGTATTTGGTCAAGCTCAACGTAGAAACGAACATTCGAAGCTGCTACTTCCGTAGCGTGCTACCCTCGACTTGCTTGTTGAGCGGTGAGTTTGAGAAACAACTCCCTGGTCTACCTCAAACACTGGAAAATGTGTCCCACTCCAGCTTTGTCTGCCAACTGATACACGCAACCAAGTGCTTTGACCTTCATCTTCATCATCCACTTTCCATACACGTTGGCGGATTTGACAGATCAACCATGAGAGCTTTGGGTGGTGAAATCCGCTTAGGCCGACTCGGTATAATAGTCCATGATTGTGCAATGTCTTCCTCACCAATCACTCGCTACCCAATCCCTCCAGCTCCAGCTCTTTGACAACTATGAGCCCCCCTACATCTGCCGAAGTCTCCAAAGCTCTTGCACGCACTATCCTGTACACTTTAGCCATAGCGGTCAAGCGGCCTCTTCGACAGCATCGAGCTCTTGGCGCTCATATCCATTTGATTCGGGTCAATCTAGGTCGAACGAATATTGAATGCATCAGGAGAGTCACTCGTTCAGTAGGTCTCATGTTTCCTCTGTTGCCTGGTGAGACTGACAGGATTCCTGCAGTGCACATATGGACGTCATTTTCGCTGTCGGAAACGCTGCGTCAAAAGACGCAGGCTCTTTTGTTGGTTCCATCCCAGACATGCCCGGAAGCTCCGATACCTTCACGTTTTGCATGATCGATACTCGGCGACTCCATGGTCGATGCGCCCTCCTCAGAAACACCACCAACAATGCGTTCCTTATGGGCCTTTAAACAATCCTTACAATCGGGAACTCTGGGAACAATGCATTACAGGCCTCATTGAACAGGCTGAAAATGCATTGTGGAATGCCCTGTGGGCTCCCTATCCAGCCAATGCTGCACCTGCGATTGCTACACCTGGTCCCACGGCTGTTCCTGCGTGCATTCCTGTTCCTGACACTGCTGCCTCTGTCCCCAATGTCATTTCTGATAATCTGTCTCCCGCTCCCATCTCAGATGCTACTTCCGTTCTGGACTCGGGCTTGAACACGGTCACCATCACAATATTCCAACAGTAACATCTCCCCTACCTTGCTTTCGATGCACACCTGAATCTTGTTAGTAGTTGTTAGTCTTATACAATACCAACGTGATCCCTTTTAACTAACAGTCTCTGACAGGACTGATCAAGTAGGTAGGTTCAACTCCGAAGGGTATCATGAGAGTGTGGAGAGGAGGACGACTCGAGGACCAGCCAGGGGTCTAACTTCTGTTTTGTAGTTTCAATTTTCAAATGTTTCGTATTGGTCACATTGTTGCATTTCGACGCCCAATATGCCAATGGGTGTGCACTACATATGTCTTCTGTATATAATCACCATTTATGATATATGAGCCTTGTTCAATTCATAAGTCAATGTCTCATACTTGCAAGATATTAGCCTGCAGGTCATTTAGCGCCCAACTAGCGCTGAAGGTGACATAAGCTTGTTGGTCACGTAGCCGTAGCGCCCATCATGATCCTCCTGCCGCAACTGGTCACGCAGGTTTGTTGTTGTTTGATACGAGCATCGACAGACTTAGGAACCTCGTTGATTACTCTTTCATACACCACCACCAAGGTAAGTTTTTCGCTGCCACTTTAAAAACTCCTACGTAACTCGAAGCTATTCATACAGACCTAATTTCTCAAGCCATCTTCCCCTTCTACAGAAAAGTGCCACGACTGTACTGTCACGCGCCAACTCCGCAATAATTGTGTTGCGCGAGATCTGTCCCGACTTCTCTAATTGCTTGCAAGGTGTCAAGGCCTCAAAGCGTTCATCTTTGCTGCTGCTGTATTGCAGTGTGCTAACTCTGCAATACTTGTGTTGCGTGAGCTCTCCAGCTGCGGGGTCACTCGCCGTATTCCTTCTTTTTCAGCCTTTCTGGCGAATACGATGAAGTCCGACAGTGTTGACTTGCTCAAGAACCGAGATTTTGCATGTAGGTCCATTCTAGTCTGTGCTATTTATATCTAACTCTAACCGTTTGTCCTCTTAGGACCACTATCTTACTCTGATGGCATATGTGCTGCTCTTCTACACAAATCTGAATTCGTCACATCTCCAAATGACATTGAGATTCTTCTCCCCCCATATGGCTCCATGCGAGATCTTTTTCGTCGTGCTGATGCTAGATACGGTATTGACGACCCTATTCAATGGCCACAACCATACCACCCCTCTTATGCCTATCTCGCCACTATCCATACCAAGGAATCTGCGGACTTTGACGACCTCATCATGTTTGAAGAATTTCACGAAAACCACCTAGTACAGCGCCAGCCAGACGACCCTGAGGGTTATGGTATGGTGCAAGGGGAGGACTTCAGGTCTCGTATTGATGTTATGCAGGAGCGCGTCAAAGTCTTTAAATCCGCTAACAAGGATGCATCGACTGCAAAGCTTCTCGCTGAACACCAGGAAACTGTCCATGTTTGTTTCACGCGCATAACGAGCATCATGACTCCCATGCGTGATCTTTGACGCGGGTGGGTTGAGCTGCAGCGTGCAATGCTCACCCTGGAAGCCATTCTCGATTACAGTCAGGTCTTTTATCCCCGAATGATTGGCGATCACCCTGCTGTGCCTCTTGACGGTGTCAGCAAGCGCATGGGCTGTTTCATATGGGACGACCGTGTGGCGAGCCAGATGTTCAAGGCTGGTCTTCCCGTCTATTATGTTCGCCCTCTCAGCCAGTTCAGTTGCCAGAACATCTGGAATGTGGTTCAGTTTCGCCAACCCATCTTTGTTTGTTTGCAAGCTGCCTCCCCGCCCTACCCGGTGATTTACCATGGCCAAGCAGGATCAGACGCAAAGTTCGGTGCAATTCGCAAGGCCTCAATTGAATGCTTCGCCGCTCCGAGTCCTTTTTCTAATGCTCACTATCGGGATGAATATCCCTCTTCCTACATTCCTGGCTCAAAGGGCATTATTTCTGCCTCGTCTTCTGGTTCTTCATCCACACTCCTCCGACCACCGTCTTTGAAGAGATCGCTCCCCTCTTCTACCAATCCACCGTACAAGAGGGCTAAACACTCTAAAGGCAGTGAAGGTAAGCATAGATACTCTAAATATTTGCAAAGCATTGAACTAACTGCAGCTACAGCTGCTTCAACCGAGAGGAATCGCTTTGCCGACTTGCCACCAGATCCCTATCTCCCCTTGAGCTTGCACACATGGTTGGAAGTCAATGCCAAAATTGATGTTCGCCATGAATGTTCTCGCTTTTCACCAGCTGTGACTCCAAAGAAATACACTGTTGTCCCAGATCCACGACTCTTTTTCAACAAGACCACTCAAAATGCGTACCTTTACCAATGGTCTTACTTTCGTGATCCCTGGCTTGCTCGATGCAAAGACTCAAATGCCCTCGCACGTCTTCTTACAACCAGTGAGTGGAGGAAAATTCTGGGATGCGTAACTTCTCGGCATTGGGAGTCTGGCGTTGTCAAAGATCCAGAGCTGTCAAATGTCTATGCACTCATGAAGGAGGTCATGGAAGTTTATGGCCACGCTGCTCCCATAGCCCCAGGCGTTCCTGTACCATTGTTTGATGTCGTTCGGGGCAGGCAGCTTGTGTGGGAGCTGCACCTGATCAGCTTCAGGCATGAGCTGTGTGCTCTTGATGCTCTCGCAGATACATCCCAGCCTCAGGTGTCTCTGACACTTTCTGTTGTAGAGTATGACGTCGCGCGCGCAAACCATAGCCGCAGTCGGCAACAGCTCATTAATCTTTGCTTCAATGGAGGCACAGTCTTTGAGGTCTCGTCTGATCGAACCGACCTTGGTTTATGCAGTGAATTTTGGCCAGAACGACTTCTTGCACTGACAGCATTTTGGAAACTGATGGATACATGGGAAGGAGCGAAACCGGATATTTGGCAGAGGCACAAGCAGATGGATTTTGCTCAGCACTGTCAACAATCTCGAGCAGCTCAAGAATGGGAAACGTGTCTCGTGGTGTTCTATTCGCAGTGCTACTACAACTTTATTGGACATCCTCCCACACTTCCTCGTCTTCTTCGTGGCGATGTATAATTTCTCTTGCACCCATCTTGTGGCCGTCTTTTTGATTACTGCATGTGATATTCACTAGCACTGCAATTATTGTATTCTCTTGTAAACCTTGTAATTCATGGTCCGTTCCCATATTATTTTTGACTGTAACAGTTTACTCATAGTCCTGATTGGAATACATAGATCTCATAATACATAATATGTGAGTTGACTACATGAGGGATGGCATAACTCTTCGGCTTCCACTTCCCAACATTCCTTCCTACTCCTCTCCCTCAAGATCATATTCATGCCCTAAAACTTCATCAAAGAACTCGGGATCGATGTTGCGGAGTGTCCTTTCCCAAGATTTGAGTCTTTGGCGCTGGGGTGGGGAGGGTGGCGAGTCTAAAGTGGTATCAGACCCACTGGCAATGGGGTTGGAGCCAGTGGATGGCGCATGTTTGTTTCTGCTAGCCCGTTTCTTCAAGTCTTTCCCATCCTTCTGTGTCGTCTGGCGGGAAGAGCGAGGGTGAGAAGTTGTGGACTTCTTGGCGCGCTTGAGAGCGGGAGGGTTCGCATCCTTCTCAACATCGTTATCGCCTTCTGCTCGGTCTCTCTTCTTTGAACCCCTAGCAGACCTGGTAGGAGTACTGGTATTGACAAGGCGATGGTCGGCTGAGCGACCGGGAACGGGGTCTAGATACATGAAGAACAATGTAAGTCTCGATCATTTCTTCATGAATACTGACTTACTATCTTTCATGATAATTCAGAACACTTTGGATGCTGGGTTTCGAGGTAAGGATTTTGGAAGTTTCTGCTTCTTATATACTCATACTTTCAATTGCTTGGGCATAGGTCAAAGCATCTCAGAACAAGCGCTTGGACCTAGGTCAAAGCACCTCAGACTCAACGCTTGGACCTAGGTCAAAGCATCTCAGGTGACCTGGATGGCTTGCATGGTTACAGGTCAAGGCGAATGGACGTACGCCAGCACAAGCAATTCAATTGTTCAACATGATGTGAGCAAGCAACGATATTATCATTCCACAAGTGTGAGTTCCATATCATTACCCTACACAAAATATACGTCGATATAGATACTAATTATTAAACACAGGTGAAGTTCATAATCATCGCGAGAAGTCGTAATCATAAAGTCATAATCATGAAGGCGTAAAAACGAAGTCGTAAACATAAAGTCGTAAACATAGAAATTGTGATCCTGAGAGGTCCGTAACAAAGAAATTGAAAGGTAATTTAAATATCTGTTCCTCCTGCTCGTTCTTCGCTCAATCTACGGTTTAAGCACTTCTGCAAGCCACTTTGCCGTCGTGGGGCTGACAGGGCCTTCCCCCCAATCAGACTCGTCGAACACGCAACCTCCAGCAGGGTTGGACGGTCCTGCCTCTTGCGTAGTGGCAGTGACAAGACTCTCCTCCGAGTCCGACAATTCGTAAATCACTCGATCTCCAGCGGGTTTCGAAGGTTCTCCTTTAGTAAGAGGAGGAGTGAGCGAGCAAGCAGCAGCCTTTCCCTTCCCCTTAATTGTTGAAGGGGGAGTAGGGAGTGTCTGCTTAGCCTTGATTCGTCGAGAAGTAGAGGAAGCAGGAATGGGTTTTGGGGGGCTAACTATCTCCACCTCCGAGCTCGAATCTCTCTCCACTGCACGGGCCGTAGTTGCTGACTGGAATGCAGAGGGCGTGGCAGAGACCTTGTTGCGCTTTCGGGGAGGACTGCCGGCGGCCTCATCATCATCGTCCCGTGCCCGTTTCATAGTGGCAGCACAAGCAGTACCAGGGAGAGGAGGCACTCGACCACCAGTAGTCATGCGTGCAGATACCTTGCGAATAGTGTGAGGTGGCTCAGGTGAAGGAGCTGCGGGACGTTCGAGAGGAAAATCATCGGTATCGATGTCCTGCCAGTCTAGAAAATGATGGGTGAGTACATAATACATGTGTCAGTACCTCTAGGACTCACTACTGTTCAATTTTTTCTTCCAGGCATCGAAAATTTGTCACAGACATTTCCGGTTCAGTTCCGGGAGCAGTGGTATTTTCTTGGACGGGCACTTGTCGCAGCCTCGGTTCCAGGCTTCGGTCAACTGACCAAACGAGTCAGGATCCCTGTGGCCCAAGATTATGTTATACCGGTGCATCTTCTTAGACCAGGAACTCGCGTTGGTACAAGTGGTGTGAGCATTGAAGTACTCGGGCTCCAAGGATTGAAGTAAGAAGCTGAGGACACGAGTGTTCAACCGGGGTTGCTCTAGGCATGGTGGATCACTGATGCGGATGATGGTTCCGAGCTTCATGGTCGATGGAGTATGAGCAGGTGAGTATGACCCTAGTGCCGCATTCAAGGCGAAGTTTTGTGCGCTCTTTTATCCAGTACTGACGATGGTCAAAGCAGGTCATAGTCTCACACGATTTTGTTCAAACACTGTTCAGTCAAAGTCACTCTTGGTCAAAGCAGGTAGCCGTCGGTGTCACTCTTGGTCAAAGCAGATGCCGGTCAGTTATGCAAGGGCAATCGTTATTCTTGGTCAATTATCAAAAATTACAATCACGTGTACAGTGTAAGTGGTCTCTGAATCCTGAAGTGAAGTTTCTGATCCCGATGAATTTAGTCATGTGAATTATTGTCTTTCGGTTCTGAAGCGAATGCCACCGGCCCCTGTCTTGCCCCCGTTGAAATTGTGTAAGTTCTTATCTTCTTGCTTGCTGCCATTGACCCGTCTCACAGTATGGGTTCAAAGAAGCGTAAATACAAGAAATATGAAGCTCAGGTCACTACACACGATGGACAAACTCGACACACGCACACAACTGTGCACAGCGATCGCTCTGAGGAGACAACTGTCTTCATACTACAGTCAGCTGTGCCCTCGTCTTCAGCCCAACCCAGCAATGACACACCAGTCGATGGTGTTACACGTGTGGAAGATTCATTACCGGAGGTGGAACATGTGGTAGATCCGCTACCAGAAGGCGGGTCCGAAAAGAGTACGGGTGGCACGAACCTGAAAGATGAAGAGGAAACCTCACGCAGAACGAGGGTACGTGTCTTGGTGATGATACATTACCGTATGCTGACATGCTTTTCATCAGCGTTCAAAGGTCCAAGCACAGTTCGGAGGAGTCTTGAGTGACATTATTATGCTCCGCCTCGAGAAGAACGCCAATACTCGCATCAATGAACTTTGTGACTGCGGGTCTCGTCGATGACTGGTCAAATGTGATGATTGCTTTCAAATGCCTCTGCTTTGCGTAGAGTGCTTCGTCCGGGATCACAAACACAATTGGTTGCACTGGGCAAATGTCTGGAATGCCAAACTTGGATTTTTTCAGCGCCATGACATGTCGATGCTTCAAAAGTTCATGCAAGAGGGAGACTCTGAAGGGAGGAATGTCGACTGTGCCTTATCTCTTGGTCACGATGGCAATGAATGCCCCTCTGCCGACAAAAGCATTCTTATGACCTTAGTTGATTGCAACGGTGTTCACTCAACAAAGGTCAAGTATTGTCAATGCCATGCAGAGGTCAAGTGGAAACAGCTTCTCACTGCTGAGTTTTTCCCTGCATCTATCCGAGATACGTCCACGGCATTTTCGTTCAAGGTTCTGCGCGACTTTCAAATCCACACCCTCACATCTAGGCAGAGTGCTTATGATTACTGTCGGGCCTTGTGTTGGCTTACGGATTATTATGCTCCCGATCAGGTTCCAGTAAGTCCCTAGTACCTATTTACCTCTTATAACTGCTGAATATTATGGTTAGCAAATTTACGATCAATTCATGCTTGCATCCCGTGAATGGGATATCATTGAGGCAGAAATCTATCATGGACACAGACACGATATTGATGAACTTTTCCCTATGCGAAAGCCTGGCAATCTCATCGAGTACTGTCCAGCGTGTCCTGAGCCAGGTGTAAATATGGAAGAAGGATGGGAAAGAACACCTCCAGAGTTGAAGTGTGTCATGATTCTCAAGTTTCGGATTTATGGCTAACCCAAATATTTTCCAGACACATACATTCAACAAGGCTTACTCTGGATGGCAATTTCCAGGCTAACCACTTACGCAAGCACCACAATCCGAAGGACTTCTCATTTTACGAAGGTCGATCCATTTTCCCGCATCACGAAGACGAAGAGAGATGGCTGAGAGAGGTACCTCAGATACAGAGTGAAGTGAGTGAACATTTAGTTTATGAGCATTATCTACTCATGCAAGATATTTCAGAGCAAGGTGCCGTGTAATTATCTCAAAGCTATTTCAGCCCAAAATAAGAAAAAATTCCGAGGGATGGACGTTACCGGGGTTATCAATGTACAGTGTGATCATATTTGTGTGCGAGCTTCAACGGATATGCAGTTGGGAGAAAGGTGTGTCACGTTCAGCTGCTTGGGTTTCTTTGTACTGAATGCTTCGTACAGATTCGCAACCACGGATTTCGCGTTGCAGCATGCCCTTTCTCAGCGTCCTTTTAAGCATGGCAAAGTGTCTGACCATGTTCTGAGCTACGACAGTCAGTGCAATTACTGCCGCCACGTCCTCAAACGCTTCAAGAAATATATCCCAAACCTTGTTCATATAGTCAAGGACATGTGCTTCATCATCCCTTCTGTGCATGTCAGAAATCACCTCGACCTCTGCATGTACCTCTTCTCCTCTGTGTACAAGCCGAATGTGGGCCGTTTCATCGGAGAGACCGCTGAGCTCAACTGGCCCGAGTTGAACCTGATTGGAGGACAAACTCGTCAGATGAGTAATGGGCATCGGCAAGATGTCATCATTATGCATCTATCAGACATGACAATCAGAAAAATCATCAATATGTGTATGTCCTGCATCCCGTTGGCAATTGAATGAATCCTCATATTCACTTGTAGCTCGAACTCTTGAGTGGGATCTGGAGAATGCCCGAATGGCTTACTATGTCGCTCACGATAATGTTATTGCACTTTACAGTATCCACCATGACAAAATTGAGGAGTGGAACGCCATGGACCGGTCACCCACTGTGAATCCCAAGAAGCCAAAGGAATTCACTTCGGTATATTACGGAGGTGATATCAAAGGTGCGAGTGTCGTATTCATGCTTTACTCGTACTGACCATCTCTTCAGCCATCTCGTTCAATAAGATTGTACAGAAGATGCTCGATTCTGACCGAAAGATGAAGTGTGGTGTGACGGAAGTAAAGTTAACGGTTGTTGGGGGGTTCCTTAGAGATGCTATGGAAATTCAACAGGAACAGTATGTTGGTTTGCTCACTTCGATTGCACTTTTCAATTGACGGTATGCTTGCAGGTGTTCTCTTGCACGTAAAGCGGCTTGCTCTAGCGCCCAACCATATGAGACTGGTGGGAAGGTTAGCGAAGTGACGCTCGAGGAGGCTGTTATAGAGGGCAGAGACAAGCTGAGCAAACGTATCACCCGTTGGCGGGAGACTCAAGAAGTCATCATGCCAGGTGTTGAAGATTTCGTAATAAAGCAAGAGGCGGTTGAGCCAGAACTGGAGACTTTGTTTCTTCCTTCAGATATCGAGGCAAAGAACCATCCAGCGAACCTTGGTGCTCTTGCTGAGAAAGAGAAGGGGCTTCGACATGCAATGCTTCTCGACCTCGTTGATAGCGTAAAAACAACTGTGCGATACATCTCGGCTCTTGAAGATCGCAAGCACAAGCAAGACCGAGGGCAGGCTCAAAATACACGGTCAAATGCAGCGATCTTGAATGCACAAATCAAGCGGGACGCCTTAATTGTTGAATATAACGCGCATCGAGATGCATTGCTGGCCTTGGGCTTTCCGGACGATGATAGTTTTCCGCCCCTTGCAGTAAAGGACACCTTTCGGAAGTCAACAGAGATGAAACGTGGTCTGGGAGCATCCAGTAAGCCAGATGGTATGCTGTGGCACCTGAGGAGTTTTCCAAACGCTGGAGTGGAATCGGTCACGCCAGTAGTTGCGGTTGAGGACGAGCCGGAAGTTAATGACTCAGATGTTGAAAGCGAAGCTGGTGAGTAACTTTGCAGATACTACAGTTGTCATGACTGATTATTATACACAGAAATGTCCACTCAGATGTTTCGTCGTAAACGTAAGCTTGACTTTTGTCATTCGTCATTTTAGATAACGTATCCCCCATGTATTCAGCCCCTCCAGCCCGTCCAAAAGTCTTAAAGTATAGTAGAAAGGGTAAGCTGATCAATATTACTATTCTGTCTGGAGATGTAATTTCCTTCCAACAGACAATTATGTTCTGGAATAGTGGACAAAATTATTTTTACTATATGTGACCCTATTTTTCATATCTCCAGTGTAAGATACTATCATTTTAGATGGAAAAGTACGAACTTACTATATCTAAGTTAGACACTCACTTTATCCAGCTATGAACAGCGTGACATGTGACAATGTCCAAAATCTAATCAAGTCGTTTCTGTCTACTCTTTCATCCGTGACGTGACACCTAAAAAAATCATATCTCATAGGCAGTATCATTCTACTATCTCCGTGAGCCACTTATCCATCTCGACCAGTTCACTTTTCACTGGAGATACAGAAAATAGTATCATATAGAGTGGAAATATGTCAAGATATATAGTAAATTTGTGAATTTTTGTATTGGACAGCAGTAATGTTGACTGGAGATACATAAAAAGGTGGACATATATAGTAGAAATGACACCTATATTGTATCTCCAGCAAAGAAATCTACCATCTAATGGCCTAAGTGCAATGAGACAGTTTTATAAATACTATGGACAGTAGTAATTTTCATTGGAGATACAAAAAAAGGTGGACATATATAGTAGAAATGACACCTGTATTGTATCTCCAGCAAAGAAATCTACCATCTAATGGTCTAGATGCAATGAGACAGTTTTATAAATACTATGTCCAGGAGATAGATATGGAGACCTCGATGATCACAAACCTTGGGTGTCACATCATGTTTGAAAGAGATAGTAGCTCACTGACTTGACTCGATTCTGAAAATTGTCACATGTCACGCTACTCACAGCTAGATAAATTGAACAAGTGACTTCGATATAGTAAATTCACGATTTTAGCCTTGAATGATAGTATTTTGTGCTGGAGATATGAAAAACAAGGTCACATGTAGTAGAAATAATTTTGTCCACTATTCCAGAACATAGACAATGGAAAGCGGAAGAAGATGAAACCAAACACCGAAGAAGATGAGCCCCAAGCCAAAGCTCCTGTAGCTATTGAAGATGGATGGATATGGAAACGTGCCGGGGAAAATCCAGATGAGTGGTCTGAGAGACGTGAGTTTGACTGCTTATTTTGCGTGCCATGTCTCTTAACTTTATCTCTCCAGAGGATCGTGTCAAATTCTTCCGTGACGAAGCTGAAATGTTGAGATGGCAAGAGCAACTTGTGATCAAACATGCCGACTTCCACCGGGTTATTAAAGCGTTCGACAAATACTATGAGGTCTGGACCAGCTGTGCAATCAAAAGCACCTCGAAGTCTCCTGGGCATGTCGCCTATGCACGGCAGAGAGCAGTTCGGTATCAGGCTATGGCAAACGATGCTAGGCGGCGTTTTAAGCGTGTCTCCATTCCCATGCTTCGAAATATACCGCCGGAGAAGACTCTTGCTGATCAAGTGCTTGAGTGGCAAGCTAAAGAGAAGAAACTCTTTCCAATTCTTCAAAGGTGAGTTCGAATGTTGTTCAATGTGCTTCCGCAGCTGCTGATACCGCTTTGCAAAGTGTTCCTCCACCATACAAAGATCCAACACTGTCCAATCCCATGACAGGAGAAGGAGTGTTTGCTGAGGAATCTGCAGAGGCGGAAGCAGCCGAAGAGAGTGAGGAAGAGAAGGGTGAATGGGAGGACATTGGCGGCAATACTGAGACCTCGTCTGGAGGTGCTAGTGATGGTGGGAAAAACGATGAGAAGAGCAGGACTGTAGGCCGCGGTGGGCGAGGCCGTGGCAGAGGTGGGCGCGGCAGAGGCAAGCGCGGCAGAGGAGGTGAGAGGGCCTCCAGGAGAGGCAAGAAACATTAAAGATTGCATGCTCTATTCTGTCAGTGGGGCTCAGAACGAATACGGTAAGTTCCTTCACAACTCGAGATGGTTTGCCTATGCTAAATGCTTTTCGTTCTCACTCATTCTGTTCACTTGCTGTGTCTTCTGTTCATTTTATGTCTTCTGAACACCTGGTGCTTTATTCGTTCTGGATTATGGTTCAAATCTCTCCTGTTCAACTCTGGGTCATTCATTCGGCGGCACTTGTTCATTTGTCGGGACCTGTTCATTCGTTGGGACTTGGTTATTCGGTGGAATCTGTTCATTCGGTGGGACTTGATTATTCGTTGGGGCTTGTTCATTCGCTCGGACTTGGTCATTCGGTGGGATCTGTTCATTCGGTGGAATCTGTTCATTCGGTGGGATGGGCTTGTTCTGTTCATTCTCTGTTCAATCACCACCGGTTTGTTCAACGGTACTGTTCATATTCTATTCAGTAGTTGTAGTAGTGTAGTGTTCAGATGTATAGTAGTGTAGTGTTCAGATGTATAGTAGTGTAGTGAATAGAGTATTGTGTTCAGTCCGGGACTGAACACAGTCGGTCGAGGCCGACGTATTCTGAACAAAGCTAGTCGGTGAATTGAATGTACAGCTAAAGGCTGCTAACATTACACCTCCTTAAGCATGGAAGCTAAGACTGTTATATATCTATTATATATTGGCTACTTCCATTTTACACCAAAATGCTACAGTGATTTTAAATTAATTTTATCTAAAATCATTGAACAGCACACCCACCAGCTCAACACTTGAGAAAAGTGCCAAGTTAACTTGAAGGTCAAAGCAGGGAATAGGACACAAATAAAATTAGAACATGACTCACAATTATATGCAGAACTGTGCACAGCAAATGCACAGTCAATGCACAGTCAATGCACAGTCAAGCACAGTCAAAAGCACAGTAGCTGAGTAAAAGCATTATAAAGACAGTTAGATGGATATAAATAGTAGTTAGAATTAGTATATAAAGACCCCAACATTGTACCATTAAATAGTTGACCTTTAACTCTCCATTTACAAGTTATCATTTTTCCTTCCTACAAGTTTAACTGGTACCTCTTTACCAAATTCTTTTACACCAAGTTCTCGATAGTATTTAGTTGCCATCCAACCTACCCAGTCAATCTAGCTAATTCAAGTGAATCTCAGTATCAGTTACTCAGTTTTTCTTGAAGTCTAGCCTCAAACCTCAACATACTAAGTCTCAGCTTGTCTATAAGTGAGCTGGATCTTATAGATTAGTTCTTATACTTCTAAATACAAGGGAAAGTCTCAGTGTTTAGAACCTACTATTTGGAATTCAGAGAAAGAGTCTTTGAAGTTCAAATAGAAAACCTACCTATTCTCTCCTACTCCTTATCATCCTCTACTCCTCACTCTCCAATCTTAGGGATTTAATCCTTAAGAGCCTACCTCCTAAGTATCGTTTTCACACTATCCTCCCTTCCTACTAACCATCCTCTGATCCTTAGATTCAAAAGCCTACTTATTTCTGAGTTGTTTAATTCTTTAATCCTCAAGATCTTGGATTTTTGGAATTGGACTTATTCAGAAACAGAAGAATACCTAAATACATTTGAAGCTAGAAAGTTACTTATAGGATTTTCCTTCAAGTTTGACCTCCTGATTCAAGTGGCCATATAAGTTGTAACCTACTAGTATTAGTTCAGCTACTGGCAACTACAAAATCCCTTTCAACAAATAAAATTGGGTACAGGCGACCAAAGTTCCGTCCCCGCGTATTCAATAGCTTTTCTAGAAACCTCTAGTAAGCTGACACTGACGCGACGCAATTAATAGGAGGAACGATGCTGCAACGTCGGAAGATAGGTGAAGCCAGAGTGATTAGTTGAAAGGATGTCAAACCTGAGGCCTGCGGGCCTGAGTACTGACTAGTACTGACTAGTACTAGTCAGTACTAAGCGCCTTAGGCGAAGATTTCATCCAGACGCTGGCTGCCTAAGTCTCTTCCATGACACGATAGTCAACGCTCATTTGAGGTTCCTGCTGGACATGGAGTACATTGAAAATCCCCGACAGATCAAGACCCATGTAATCGCTATTCACCGTCAGACCAGGGCTATTACTCCGATACTCGCACATCACAAAAACCTTCCAACTCTACTCTCACTCCAACATATTCAACCCATCCGACTTCAACCCATCCTCATCACCACCCCACAAAGCCTCCTTCAACGCCCTAACACAATCATCTACAATCCTTCTCCCCTCACTCATCACACCAGCCAGCGCAGCAGCAGAATGCGGTGCACCTTTATATATCTCTACGTCGACTTGTACGCCCGCGGCTTTTAATTTGGAGGCGTAGTATAAAGCTTCGTCACGGAGGATGTCGATTTCGGCTATGGCGAGACGGGTTGGGGGGTCTGGGGAGGAAGAAGTGAGGTTTAGTGGGTGAGGTGGAGGTGGAAGGATGTAATGGGAGCTTACGCTTTGCCCAGAAGTGATCAGGTACGAGGTTTGGACTTGCATGCCAATCGCTCTGACAATCCATCCATTAGTTTCACTCCTAGTTGCAAAGAACTCAGCAAAGCACTGGTACTGGATACGTACCCGATGTTCCAGATTAGGAAGGAATAGGTTTCTCAAATAAAGCATACTATTTGCGGAGAGAGCTATTTGGTAACTGTCTCGTCAGAGATACAATTCATGCATGAACTCAGACTCGGACTTGGAACAAGATGTAAGTTGTAAGATGTAACATACCAGGCGAATCCGCAAAATCCGTCCAAGATTTATATTGATTCCAAGTTGGACTTGTAGTAGCTTGAGTTGGATCAGCAGCGGTGTTATCACAAGCGGGCTGCATATGTGCGGGTGCGCGAGATAAGGGCGCGAGTCAATATTTGCAAGCATACGCATGCATGATCCGATCCCAGAAGGTCCGAGAATGTATGTATATAGCACTTACGACAATCAAACAACAAAAAGAAAACCTTAAACCTTTCGGTGCACTTTTCTCTGAGATAAGCATGTTGACCATTGTAGCAGCTAGATGACCGCCTGATGACATGCCGGAAATGGCGCTGGAAGTGGGGAGACGAGGAGGTTAGTACTAGTATTCTCAGTGGAAAAGGAAAAAGTGGAAAAAGTGGAAGTGGAAATACTCACAATCGAGAAACATCCACACCTAACTTCCTCGGTCCTTGTTCATATGTCCAAAGTAATGCTTCCCAGCACTAGACAATTAATTCCCCTTTCAATTTCGTGAAATCTACCTTGAGAAAGGAGAAACATTTCGTACGCACATCTTCAATAGCAGCAGGATACGTCCACTCCGGCGAGAGTCTATACTCCGGACTAACCACAACCGCTTTAACCCCCACACACATCCGTGTTAGGATTGATTGTTGGAAGGTACTATTCCCTACTACCCATCCTCCGCCGTGGATATCGTAGATGATTGGCCAGCCGCCTGGGGGTGGGGTACCTGGGGGGGTGTACAYAGAGACTGACATGGGAGGGTAGGAAGGGCTGGTGTATTTTCGTGGGATTTCGAACTCTAAGTAAAGGGTCAAGTGATGGATGCGGTGGAAGGTTGTCAGCGGGTGGGTAAAGGAAATACAAGTAAGTAYACGAACCTTCTTCCTTTCCAACAGGAACTGGTGGTCGATCCCCAGGGAATACCTTCCCCTTCTGTCCAATAATCCTACAAACGTACATCGCGAGCAACGAAAAATTAAAGTCTCAGTGAGACCCCGGACTCGGATGGCGGGCGATCGAATCGATCTTATCAAATACCGACTCGGACTTACTTGCTCTTAAGCGCAGAAGACATATTCGTCAAACGCGAAGCCCCTTTCATATTCGAGTTGTAAAAATCAATATAATCTTTACTTAGGAGATTGGACATGGTGGGATTTAGAGGACCTGAAGTTGTAGGGGCTGGATGAAAAGGTCCGAGGGAAGCAATAGGTGTGGTGGTATCGGAGGACATTGTGTGCTAAGGCTTGCAGCTGTGTACGCCGGGGGGTGGTAGGGAAGGGAAGTGATGATTAGATGCCAGTTACAGGTTGATGTTTATATAGGCAGGATGGGCTTCCTTGCCTAATGTAGTACTAAAAGGCTTCTAATCGCCCTTGCCATAGTTAAACTGAAGCCCCGGATCGAAACCCGCTTCCTGAATCCTTTCCATGACCCTGAGTCAATTAAAAGATTCAACCAAGCGGCATGAGGGCGGTCTATTCATTCGGGCAGCTCGTTTATTTGAGTGGCTCCGTGATTACTCATCATCCACATGTGACACCTGAGCCACAAATGTGCAATCTTGCTTTGACTTCCCGCGCTTCAAATTTCGAGCAGGGATCTATGTTATCGTTTTCCATTACATTGAAATTGAATTGTTGACATTATATTTTACTTAGGCCTTATTTAGGGCCGGCAAGCCAGCACGGGCGCTAAAGCTAAAGCGCTAACTATAAACCTTCTTAAGCGGTTAGTGTGGCGTCAGACTGTTTGTTTTCTACAGCCATGTCTACACCTCTCGTCTCAAATACCAAACCTAACAATACCGTTGTCAATATACCCTCTGATACTTGCAAGTTCTTCCTCAAAGGCTACTGCAAATTCGGAGATCGATGTAAACGACGCCACGACTCGGATGACGCCACAGCTATAGGCGCTCGAAATACTGAGAGCGAAGGCTCTAGCTCGGGTAAAGGGAAAGGTCTTGAGGTGAATATCACACTTGTGGTTGTATCTATGTCAAAGTGTTACTAAGACGATATCCTATAGCTACCTCCTCGCAATGAAGGAAATGTGGTGTCAACATCCTCGAAGGACACTAACTCGAAGCTCTCTACCGGCGATAGCGTGAACTCCTCACAAAACACTCCGAGTCGTCTGCCAAAGATAAACAAACCTTGTTTTGCATGGAAAGCTCGGGGAAAGTGTAGGAAGGGGGATAACTGTAGATATATGCACGATCCAGAGGTACAGGTGAGGAACTCATATCTCAACGTCTATTTAATTCTTAACAGCTGATTCACTACCGGGTTTCCAGTGTACTTCGTCAACAAATCCTTCAGTTCCAGTAGAGCATAAGGCACTTAACAACAACGATGTGCAGTCTAGTACCGAGCCTGAAAAACGCGGCGATCAAGTTAGATCCCGTCAACACAAGGCTAAAACGAGGCAAGCTAGCGTTATCGATACGGCTACGGCTACGGCTATGGTTAACTCGGATCAACATCCGAAAGTTGATCAAGAGGAGAATCAGCGAAGGGAAATGGGTGAGAGGGTTAAGCGTTTACCGGACACTCGAAGAGCCGAAGCAGCTAGACGAAGGGCTGAGAAGGAAGCAGAGAGAAAGAGACAGCAGGAGGTAGCGAGGGAGCGTGCCCTACGTGAAGAGGCGGAGAGACAGCGAAAGGCCGAAGAAGAGCGTGCTGCGGAGATTGCTAGACAAGCAGAGGAAGAGAGACAACGTAGGGAAGCAGAGGAACGTGCTGAACAGCTTCGTATCCGTATCCAGCAAGAACTTCGACGACGTGCAGAAGAAGCAGAGAGACAGCGAAAGGCGGAAGAGGAGCGTATCGCAGAGATCGCTCGACAAGCGGAGAGGGAAAGACAACGTAAAGAGGCAGAGGAACGTGCCGAACGGCTTCGTATTCAACAGGAAGCTCGTCGAGCGGAGAGAAATCGCCGCGAAGCAGCTGTTACCATACGACAAGTTGAACTGGGTAGTACCATCGTCACTTTTAGCGCTGGTGTCGCTATTGATCATATCGTCACTGGTTTCGAATCCTGCCACATCCAAATCAAGAATCTTCCTCCTGATGCGAAGAATCATGAAGTCTGCGAGATGCTTCGAGCGCAGGGGGTAGAAGAGGGGAAATACCATCTCGTGAGGTTGTGGAGGGCTGGTGCACAGCAGGAAGCTAGCTTCATTGTCGATGGGGAAGTTGGAAAGGCGGTTGCTCCGGGGTTGAATGGTATTGACTTCCGGGGTAGAGCACTCGAGTTTAGTGTTAACGACAGCAGTACCATTGGCGGGATGAACTCCACGAGTAGTAGCACTCTCCTCTCGATCTCTTGGAGGGCTCCTTCTGTTCGCTTCGTGGTGACCTACTGGGAGCCTGGAATCGCAGACTCGAAGATCCGGGAGTTCAACGGCAAGGAGATAAATGGCCGGAAAATCAGGGTCGAGTTCAATCGTGTTCGTCAGGGTGGTCCATTAAATTCATGTGCTCTCTTGATCAGTGGTTTTGCTCCGCACACCTTGGACGAGTTCATCGCAGATACTTTTCAAGCTCCAGCCGTATGGACAGTTCGCAGACTACCCAATGCGATTGAATATGACGAGGACTTCGCCAAAGTCAATATAACGAGGCTCATTAGAGGGCGATCGCCTGAATCCGATATACAGTTCGAAGGACCATCACTCAATGCTTTGGAGGGAAACTATACCTTGCGTGTTCGCTTTGCGACCTGGGCCGAAGCTAAACGAGAACACGATATCTTTCATAACACCAAGTTTGATTGGATCGGAAACTCCACTTTTCGATTATGGCTTCCCGATCCCGTCCAGTATCAAATCACCATCCTATACCAGCAGTATAAAGCGCAGAAGAAGCAATGGGATACTCTTGTTACGGACTCTCGTGGTCGTAAGGAGAGTTATGTTCGTGTCTCCGAAACCCATGATGGAAGTAGGGCTATTGTTCGTGTCGGTGGGGAAGATAATAAAGCGGTTGGTTTACTGAAGGTGCGAGTGGAGAGCTTGGCTGCTGGACAGAAACTTGGTATCTGGCATCGTTCTTTTGGGTCTCCGTCTGGGAAGAATTTCTTCGAATCCGTACATCATTCTGTTGGCGCCTACGTTACGCAGGACTGGCGATTGAAGGTTGTCAAAGTGTACGGAGAGCCTGACGCAATCGCCAAGGCTCGCGAGATGATTGTGGAGGAGATCAACAGGCTTTCTTCGTTGGAATATACTGTTGCACTGAAGCGACAGTCTATCCGGTTCTTCGCCCAGCGTGGCATTGCCTCGCTGAAAGAGACTTTTGGCGAGGACAGCGTTACGCTCGATATCTCCACCTCTCCATGTCGTATCACGATCAGAGGAGGAGAAGAAGCTCGTCATGCCTTGAGCCGCCTGATCGACGAGTCCCTAGATGAACTTGCTGTCAATACCACTTCCAAGAATGAAAGTTCAACCTGCCCTATCTGTTTGGATGATGTTACGACCCCCGTTCAACTCGGATGCGGGCATGAATACTGTTCCGCTTGCATCCAACACTTCTTCACTGCTGATATCAAGACTTTCCCAATCAACTGCCTTGGGAACGATGCAACTTGTCTAACACCTATCCCTTTACCTACGATCCAGCGTTTCCTCACACCTCAGCAATTCAACAACCTCCTTGAATCCGCATTCATGAGTCACGTCGAGACAAATCCTCAGACATACAAATATTGTCCAACTCCGGATTGCGTACAAATCTATCGCCGCGCTGCAGACTCAGCTAATTCATCTGCTACCCAACTTAGTTGTCCTTCTTGCCTCTCTACTATCTGCTCTAAATGCCAAGAAGAGGGACATGAAGGAATGACGTGCGAGGAGAGACGCGTGCAGAATGATCCAGCGGAGCAGGAACGGTTGAATGATCTTTGGGCACGACAGGCAGGTGTGAAGAAATGCCCTCAGTGTAGCGTGTGGATCGAGAAAACAGAGGGATGTAACCATATGACGTGCAGATGTGGCGCCCACGTATGCTGGGTGTGTTTGGGAGTATTCACGGCGGGGACGATCTACGAACATATGGGAGCGGCTCATGGAGGGATATACGAGGACGCTAATCGCCCGCTGCAACAGCCTCAAGTCCCGGTTGAGGTAGATTACTTTGCACAGGCACGCGAACTTCAAGCGTATCAGGAGCAAGCGGCTTTGCGTCGACGAGAACCAGAATACCATGTACCGAGGCTAGTTGCGAACGTGCGAGCGCCTCAGAGGCAGGTTGCTGATGATGCTGAATTTCTCGCAATGGTACGAAGGGTCGCGGATCTTGAAGAACGACGACGAAGGCTTGCGGAAATTGAAGCACAGCGACGAAGGCTTGCGGAAATTGAAGCGCAGCGACGAAGGGATGAAGAGCAACGAAGGGCTGAACAACGAAGACGGGCTGAACAGGGAAGACAGGAACTTTTGCGTTGCCAACAGAGAGAACGCGAACGGCGCGAGAGTGAGGCTAGGCGAGAGGGAGGTGGTTGGGGTTGCCTTGTTATGTAAATAAGATAGCTATTCAATGTAGTACAACCGACCTGTGTCCAGACGTATGTGTGTATCGGTAACTGCGAGCCTTCTTAGTAGGGAAAAAGGTGTTAGCACGGAGTGTACAAGGCAGAGACCAGACTCAGTACACTTTTGAGCATCCGTGCAGCCAAGAGAGATATGGGGGTGGAGGTGGCGAGCCGAGGGTGTAAGTGCCAACAGTGGTGGATGCGGAGAGGAGAGGGATAGGGTTAGAAGAAGGTTACGAGAGGTGTTGGGTGAGGGTGAGATGCTCAGGTATCGTCGACTCAGATGGGAGATGTGAGGAGACATGGAATTGGCACCGCCGCACCTGGTAATATCGGCAATCTGCTCATCACTGAAGTCCGATCTTCTTCCTTATTGGGAATATACACGGAGCAGAAAACTATGCGCGCCGTGTTAGGCTCTGAAAGTGGAAATGATCAGGATTGAGGCAGCGGACTTGGTCGTCGGTACTTACTGTACTATATTCGGTTGCTTTCCGGTGCAGTATAATACGTTTCCCTTGGTTAGACCGCCGAATGTCTTCCCAGTTCCTCGAGCTCATTGATTACTACCAGTTTGTGCGAGGGAGAGTCTAGAAATGGGCAAACCATAAAGTTCAACTAGGGGATCCTGAAATTCTACACGAAATCAATTATCATTCCACTGGCATTTCTAAATTCTAATTAAGTGACGGGGTTGAAGATATAGCATCTTGCGTGTTGTGGATAAAGTGCGAGGGGGCAATCCATTATTGCTCCCATATGCTAAAGGTTCCGAGACCAACGGGGCTATTAACAGCATGTCAAGGGAGATGCCAGGAAGATCCAATTCAATGCGGGAGGGTCACGAGCACAGGAGATTGGGTCACATTGATGATCTGGGATCAGCACAGCACATCTTTAGCTGTGCCGCTGTGCCATTGATGTGAATCATGGCCTGTGCGTGGGTGTTTTCTACACAGTGTGTTTCCAGCATACTTAAAGCGCTCATCAGCACTTATTCTTTCCTTCTCCCATCATTTCTCATTGACTTCAAAACAGAGTGATCCATTCTGCAAGGATGAACAATCCGTTTCACTCTTGTAACCTTAGTATGGGCCACCAGGAAGGTTCTTTGGTTAGCTCTAGCTTAGACAGAGCTCCAGATCAGTGAGTAGTCCCATTCTTTTCATAGCTGGATGACTGGTGTGAAAATGATGGATGCTCCCTGGACAGACCCACCAGAGGCTCAGAGGCTTCTAGCAACCCAAGAATGCAGCAACAGCCTGCTACTTATCACCAGTGAGTAGCTTGTCATATATAAGCTGGGTCACATTCATCATCTAGGAATAGGGACATGTTCAATGGAGCTTCTGGCTTTAGTGTTGTCAATTCTAATTTCAATATGATTGCTGGTGATATGCATCAGCATATCCATGGACAACCAGCATCTCAAGTTGAGACTGAAGTTATAGGTATGAGATAAATGATATGAGTCAAGACTTGAAATAGTGACCATATTACCAGCTGGATATGAGGGAATGTCCAATCTCTCTACTCCCACTCAAAGTTTCATTGGCAGAAGTAATATCATCAATGAACTCAGTCAATATCTCTTGGCAGAAGACAGGCAGGGAGGTGTGAGAGGACACAGAAGGGCTGTCCTCCATGGATTGGGAGGGTGTGGAAAGACACAAATTGCACTGCAATTCAGCATGCAGCACAGTGATAGGCAAGTTCCTGATATCTGATAAAGTGAGATATAGAGCTAATGTCAACATCTGATTAGATTCAGCAAGATCTTCTTCATTCATTCCAGCACTGAGGAGCTGATACAGGCTAGCCTCCTGGATGTGGCCAGGCAGTGTGGTATCTCTGATCCTACCTGGCATTCTGCAATCAACTGGCTTCATGGTCATAAGGAGCAATGGCTCCTCATCTTTGATAATGCTGATGATCCTAGCCTGAATATTGGCCAGTATGTCCCACAATGCACTCATGGCAATGTCCTTGTCACAACTAGGAACCCTAGTTGTTGGAAGGCAGCAGAGCACAGGACCCATGTGTCTGGCATGAGAGAAAATGAAGCTGTAGAGCTCCTTCTCACTCATGCAAAGAAGGAACAAGATGAGAACACTGTTCCAGTTGCTTTGGCTATTGTGAAGGCACTTTATTGCTTTCCTCTTGCCATTGTCCATGCTGGAAGCTATATCCAAGAGCTGGGCTGCTTCAATGGATATCTGGAGTTGTACACTGAGCATAGAGCTGAGTTACCCTCCATTGACATGAGACAGGATGAATATGAACTATCAGTGTATGCTACTTGGAATATGAGCTGGAAGAAGCTGGATGATAGAAGCCAACAATTCCTACAAATTTGCTCCTGTCTCCATTTTGAGAATATCCCAGGTTCATTGCTTGAGAGAGCATACAAACAAATTGGGCTGTGTCTAGATGGTGATCCATTACCACCCAGTGCAGCATTAATGGATGCCAAGGAATACTTGGATGAATTCACCTCAGTGAGAACCAATGATTGGAACAGCACAGTATTCAACAGTATGGTTCAACAGTTGATAACATATTCTCTGCTGGGGAGAGGCAAACAAGAGAATACATATGATATACACCCTATAATTCATCAGTGGATCAATGATGAAATGTCTCAAGAGAGAAGAGATAGAACATGGAGCCTGGTAAAAGGAATTATAGCAGGATCTGTGGATGTTCATGATACAGAAGAGAGGGTGAAGCACTGCTTGTCACTACTGCCATATATATTAATTGTGCCAAGGGTGGAAGAGATGGATGTGGGATGGGCATTTGGGAGGATATATCAAGAAGGGGGAATGTGGACAAAAATGGCAGTGACATATGAGAAATGCTATGAGCAATGTCATAATTGTCTGGGAGCTGAACATGTAAGGACTTTGAAATGCAGAGAGCTGCTAGCACATTCCTATTTGAGATTGGGAAGATCAAAGGAAGCTGAGGAACTGCTAGAGAAGGTTGTTGAGGTTCACAGAAGAGTACTCAGAGAAGATCATCCATTAATTCTCAATGGTATTCATAATTTGTCTATGATCTACTCTGATTCAGGTAGATGGAGAGAGGCACAGGTACTGCAAGAAAAGGTTGTTGAGGTCAGCAGGAGAGTACTTGGAGAGGAGCATCTAGACACTCTCTCTAGTATTGACAATTTGGCCCTCACCTATTCTAAACTGGGAAGATACAGAGAGGCTGAGGAACTGGAAGAAAAGGTTGTTGAGGTCATGAGGAGAGTACTTGGAGAGGAGCATCCAGACACTCTCACCAGTATGAACAATTTGGCCCTCAGCTATTCTCAGCTGGGAAGATACAGAGAGGCTGAGAAACTGCAAGAAAAGGTTGTTGAGATCAGTAGGAGAGTATCTGGAGAGGAGCATCCATCCACTCTCACCAGTATTCACAATTTGGCTGGCATCTATTATGAACTAAAAAGATGGAGAGAGGCACAGGAGCTGCAAGAAAAGGTTGTTGAGGTTAGCAGGAGAGTACTTGGAGAAGATCATCCAGACACCCTCTTGTTTACACAGCTTCTGACATCTATTTGTCATGAGCTTCAGAGTTCTAGCAACATAGCCAATCCTTCTATGTCCAGCTCTAACCAGAAGAAAAACATATTGAGAAAGGTTAAGAGATTGTTCAAGAGAGGGAAACATTAACATAGTACCTGAAAGTAAGTGTATCACCTTTCTATGATTCCTCTTTTCCATCTCAGACATACATTTTTTTCTCATGGCCTTGCAATTTCTAGAAGTACTACAATACAAGAATTAGATATTTGGTAGAGGAATGTAGTACATATTAGCAGGAAACCACATATGAGGAGACATAAGATCTGTAAAGTCTGACTAGTAAGAACCTGAATAGTTTTGTATATATGCATACTTTCTCTTCAATGTACAATGTTAATGAATTCTGTTGCTTCCAGACAACATGGAGTGAGAGTTTGATGGTAATACCACACACCTTCAAGTTCATGTTCCCTTTCTACATTCAAGAATTTTTACAACACTTCATATTCAGTGGAAGTGGCATCTGCAATGATGACAACATAACAGCACAACTAATATTACTATCTGTATCATGGTACAAATCCTGTCAAGCTGAGAATGATAAGGGGTAGAATTCTAATATCTCAATACCTCTACGTTCTTTTCTATCTCTCCAACTTCATGATTCACACACCAAGATCAATCCAAGTGAGAAAAGAATAAAGAATAGGCAGTGTTGTAAAGTCTGAGAGCTAATATCTAGGTGATACCTCAAAAATAGATCAAGAGCAGACAGTGCTGCAAGGTCCAGGGGACAATCTCCAACTCAAGGGAGGAAGTGTGCTAATCACTGCAATATTTATTTGTGAGGCTCTAAGATTCAGAAAGAATAGAACATCATCCATCTCATGATTCAGAAGCAGAAGTTTGTTTACACAGGAGATTGTTTATAGAAGCAGGTACAGGTATACAAAGAAAGATTTATTGTACAGTGTAAATGGGAAAAGGTTTGTTTGGCATCAAGTTGGTGATTATCATTGCCTTCTAGGAGTCTGAAAACTTGAGGTTGGGTTCTGGGTTCCACAGATACTCTTCTCTTTTCTCCATGTTGCCTCAATGTTGATCTTGAACCTAAGGAAAGGGTGGGAAAAGGCAAAGGGAACAAAGATGACCACAATGAATGCAATGTCTCTAACTCACAGTGTTATCTAC
>RCHF01000493.1:0-19034 GCA_003987895.1 Neonothopanus nambi | reverse complement strand
ACGACCTAGACGGATAATTCTTATCTGAAACAGTAAACGTTACACCGTGGCTGAGGGGGCTGCGGGGCGGGTCTGCGGGTCCCAAACTTATAGCCTGTGCGGAAGCGGCGGCTAGGTGTAGCGGAAAGCTTGGCTTGGGGCTGCGCGCGGCGGTCTGGGCAACCCAACCAGGGCGGGCCGGGGGCGAGCAGGAGGGAAACGGGGAGGTGGAGTTCAGACACGAAGGTGATTAGTAGGAGAATTAGATATGGATGTGAGTGAGTGAGTGTACAGTTACTATTGCATAAGTGACTTGCTAAGTATTCACGTTCCGGCTTCGTTGAATGTGGTCGAGACTGGTCAGATAAGATACACTCAGGCCATGCGTAGCGACTCGGTAAGGCCGACTTTCGAATTCTCGTAGACTGAGACTCTTGCGGGCCTCTCGCGCCTTCACTTGATTTGAATTGTAAATCCACATCACAAGACTGTAAGTCCGTCCATGACTTTCATCTGGTTTGGCTGAATCCTCACAACCAAAGGCTATTCAGATAGGTTCAGATACACTCAGGCCATGCGCAGCGACTCGGTAAAGCTGACTTTCGAATTCTCGCAGCCTCTCGCGAACTTCTCGCGCCTTCACTCGATTTGAATTGTAAATCCACATCACAAGACCGTAAATCCGTGACTTGCATCAGCTTGTGTCCCCCTCTTTTGGTCCTGGGATAATCCTGGAAGGCAAGATCTCACGTATACAATACATACAGTTCATACAGTAAAACTTACATACTTAAATCCTATACGGCGTCAGTAACGTATCCCTAGCTTAGGCACCGAAATTTGACTTATCCTGGGTTGTTTCTCCGGAGGCATAGGTAACAAGTTCAACTTGTTCCTCTCGTTGTCAGTGGTCAGCGGACGGAGTAAGACTCACCTTGGCGCCTTCTCTTCTCCGTTTCTCCGTACCCTTAGGATCTCGGGCGGGGGACTTTGAGCTGGTTTAACGTCTAACGTTTAACAATCGATGCCGATGTCTGGACTCCGCTATGGACTATAGTGAAAGGAAAGGTAATTTCAATTTTTGTTGAGATTTGAATTTTTTTGTGCAGGGATACACGGTGATCTCAGACTTTAGTCACGACTCACTGGTGATCTTCCAAGTTCTCGTTTCTCTTACTCTATTTATTACCTCCGCTCATCCGAGTCCGATGATTCGCTTTCGCTTCAACCGCGTTTTGGGCCTTAGGCCTTAGTCTTTGGCACTCAATGTCTCAATGCCATCAAAGCAATCAATTGCAACTGACGATCACATGGTGGTAGGTACTGTATGGACACTTCCGACAGGATATATCACCATGATATCACGATTCACAAAGATTTCAGAAACAAGCGCAAGACTCTAAGTGGAATGTACTGAGAATGTACGGCGCTAGATTACTGTATGTACTTACTTATTTTCTTATGATCTAAGAACTGATACTTATTATTACAACCAGAAACAGCGCTCAACATTCGTATGACGTTCAGACCCTTACAATTCGGGAGAAGAAGGCTTTCACATATTCTCGTATGTATGTAAAAAAGATCGTAAAGATTGAGAAGCCTGAAGACTATCTTCCTCATTGGAATTTGGAACCCATATGACGACTGGAGTCTAGATATGATATTGGTACAGATGACCAAGGTAAAAAAATCAAATCAAATCTCACTTCCACTGTTTGTCTTAAAATCGATGATACGATATTCAATTTCTAATCTGGAATCAAACCCTCTTTTTTGTTCACTGCCTTCAGCTTCACATATCATATCATATTCCTGAATCCTGTGTCTTGCTTGAGCAAGTACATAGTGACCACGGTTCCAAGTCCATAGCCATAGCCATATCCAACCATACGGCCCCCGTAAGTTTATTTGATCTGAATATAAACATCGAAGCGCCGTTGAATATACCTACCCGCCGGATATCGTACTCGACGCCACCTACAGTGTATACATAGCCGTAATCGTAACTTATTTGAGAATCTGATGGGCTTCTTTCTGTGAAAATTTATGTTTATCACGTATGTCCGACGCAGGTCCGACGTCCGTAGGAAGCCGTAGGAATGTGTTTCCCCTCCGTAAGTATTCAAAACTTCAAGCTTGAATATGTTCAGCCATTCTAACTTCCCAGACTCTCCTGGTGTTTGTGAGATATTCAATATTCGAATACTGATTAATGATTCGTGATACGTAGCTACAGCGCGCGCAGTATGTAGGTCCTGACAGAAATCAACGACGCTACGCTACATACGAGATTCGTGTCACTGTTTGCCAAGTATTTTCTCACTAAGTACTTGACCACGAGAAGTTCAACACACAGTACTACAAGAGAAGAGTAACCCCCCGGGCTCCTCCTCCTCCCCTCCAACCAGTCATCGCGGGTGTCACTATGACAGATACGGATGAGATATGTAGGACTCGAGTCGGAGGTGCTTGACTACGTCCGTTTCGAGTCGACTTCGTATCCCAGGTTAAATCCCTCGATAATCGAGGTAAATCATTTCCGAGTCATATGATATGTATGTATGTACCATTTGCCTGCCACAGTGCCACTTCCGTTTGCCTTTGATTCCGAAGCATGCCATATGCCGGCCTCCGTGAGGCGGGGTACTGGTACACTTCGGGGTACACTTAGATGATAACTTCCGGCCAGTCTCGGCCTTTGGTTTATTTTCCTTGATCTTGTTCAAGTCCACCAGAATGACTATGTAGTCGTTCTACTTGGAAGTCATACATATTGTATTCATATTGTATTCACAAACACTTACTTGTTTATCCTGGTGTAGCTTCCGCAGTCCGAGGCTGTCCATAGACATTCGATTCGAACTCAAAGATACCCACCAATAGAACTTGTTTCCAGAGTCTGAGCAGTGAGATCTAGTGAGAATGCACACCGCGACTTCGGATCTGTAAGTACTCACCATAAATCCGCAAAATCTATAGGAAGTATGTCATAAAAAGCAAGGTAGATATATTCTGAAAGTACTTCTTACCTAGACTTTAACAGCTTTTCAGCAACTTAGAGTAAGTAAAGGGAAGTATAGTAACTTTGCCGTGTTGGCGGCTGAGAGAGAAGAGCCCTCGGAGCCGCTCTCCGAGCTTCCGTCACTGCCGACGTGGTCTTCCGTTGCGGACTTCGAAGGAATTTTTTCCTAAATTCAGAACTTTCAGACTTTTCAGTCGGTTATCCACCCTTTCTGCCCGCTTACCTCCGTAACTTGATGCAGTGTTATTAGAGTCTCACAGACCCAAACGTTGCGGATTAACTCCAACGTTTGAATTGTCAGTGTCAAACTGTTGTGTTCTTTCTGCGGACGAGAACCTGTTCAGCTGGAGTTGACTCCGCAGGAGAATATGTCATGATGCAATGCGAATGAATCGATGACCTGCTTAAATCCGTCTCGATGGCACTCACTCACTGCTTGGAGTCAACGGGTATCCTGAGGAGGAAGAAAATTTGATACAGAGTTGCTGTAAGTAATGAGGTCACTCGAACAAATTTCCATAGTCGTTGAGTTAGCATTACTTACCTCCCGTGTTTCATCCCCCAATCATCTATCACTCGGCTTCAAGTTCAATCAAAACATTTTGATATCCACATACCCCGATCAAACATTGACTATTCAAGAAATTTAAGTTCAAATCTCCTATCTGTTCGTCGACCGACGAGCCTGATTTTCCACTCTCGAGGAGTGAATAAGTCTTCTTCATGCCTCTGTCGGTCTCGATGTGAAGGTTCATAGATTATCTATAGCCACGAGGCAACTAGTAGCACGGCCTCATCCCCCCTGTTTGTCAAAAGACTCGAGGGTACTACCAGGAGTATAAAGGAGTATACCGAGCAGAAACCGAACGTTGATTCGACAATGGGCTGAGTTTCATTGAGATAAAGCAAGCCCTCGATATGCGCGCGCGTTTCGAATCTAGCGTCAAAATGCAATCCGTACTAAATGCATAGAATGTTTGAAATGTGTCTTGTAGTACGTACCCCTAAACAAATTCCAAATAATGGCCGTCACGTCTTGGGATCAGCTAAATTCTTAGATGAACAATTGTATGGACGCGTAAGGTTATAATTTGCTGAATCTGGGGCCCCATAACCATCACGAATGACATTCTCGTTCTTCATATGTCCTCTTCAAGTATTCTCCAGCAAATGCGCATCATATCAGAAGCCAGAAGACATGGACGCATTTATACACGTTCCGAATGGCAAAAAATCGAGTTGCGGTGGAGCTGAACTTGTTTGGTGCTACTATAGCCACACCTACTGCAACTTTGACGTTGGTATTTCTGAGCATTGGTCAAAAGTGAAGAAACGTACACTGAGAATGCGTAGGTGCTTGATCACCGGGCATCCAGAGAATCCGAGTTGCCGATATCCGATTATTTCGTCAGAGTCGGCCTTCAAAGTTCACTTACAACGTTTTATGCTTAAACTCCCTGACTGGAATTTTGAAATTGGTGCGCCCAAGAGATCCAATTCTAAGATAAGTGTGGGGATCCTAGCTATCTCAGGACGTGATCCGAGCCTATGATTTTGATGGTCCGGCTCCGACAAGACTTGCTTTGACAGCTGAATAAACGCCACGAAAGCCTTATAAATGGCGACAATGACAGGCCAGTAGTAGATCTGATTTACTCAGAAGACGATAATAGCAAAGGTGGTTAGCATGGCCAAGTTAATCCTAAGGATAAAATGGACGAAATACCTCGAGCTCAATAGCTCAATAGCTAGTAGCGCTTATGTATAAAGTTGAAACGCACTTTGAGTTCTAAGTGAACGAATTAAGTAGATGTCATGCGTACGATTTTCGCGTATACTTCGTCCCCGACCCGAGTCATTCATACAGCAACTGTCGTTGACCCATGTCCATGTCGGTATGCATGTGAGCAGGTAGGCTGACGCCACTGAATTACCAGACGTCACTTGTCAGTATTGTCTCGTCCCCACCAGTAGTATTTCAATGAAAATCTCAACACCGCCGAGCTTCAATTCAGCGGCCCCATGATCATCGTTACTGCTGTTTGAGATAAGTGGTTCCCGCAGCGCCCAAATCGCACACCTCGGTGGCCTCGGAATGACCTTGTGATTGAATAGCAATGCACCGAATGGTTATACATCAATATATGATAGCAGCTTGTTCTAAGTTCATCATCAATGGACAATTTGGATGAATCATGGCATAAGTTGGCAAATTCTCTGATTCTACTAGGAAATTCAATATTGAGAGACCTCAGGTCATACGCCACCAGTATATCAGGCAAAGATTTGGAGGGTTTTGCGTACCTATGGGACTCTAAAAGGCCTCGAGTGTGTGCATCGAGTCCTGGCCATCGTGGTATGTAGAAGCCAAAAGCGTTCGGTGGCAGTGCTTCAAGTTTGTCTGTTGTTTGCTCAAGCGGCTGTTGCCAGCCGGTAAGGCAATTCCCATCCGCGCCATCTTGTTGAACACATCCTTGACCGCCTCAGCCACAAAGAAGTTACGATTCAGCGATTCACCGCGAGCATTTGAAGGACAACTCAATGTCTTCGAAGCTGCATTCATTCTATACGGTGGTTTTTCTAACCACTTGTTTAAAACTTACGCTTGTTTTGTCAACGGAGGCAGTAGTGGCGGCAGACACCCAGTTCAACTCACCGGGAAGTCGGGACAAGTTCTTGCCGTATGTCGCAAATCAATCAGTGTGCACTTCGACGGTCGCACAGATTTCATGTTGACAGACAATCGGGAGACAATTTCCTAGCCAATTGTGCAGAACGGAACAGGTTCTTACGGGCCCGTGAGGTCTGTACTTTTCGTACCGGGATTTATGCGTTGACGAATCGGATTTTCAGATTTCAGTGCTAAGGAGCACGTTCTACGTAGCTTCCGGCGGACCTTTTGAATGAAAGAGGGAAATCCATTCGAGTTTCGTGGTTTCTTTGTGCGGCAGCAACGCACGCATTACCACGAGCGGAGGCAACCGACTACTGATTCCGACCATTATAACTTTCAGCCCCATTCTATGTGCTGACCATCTTCTTGACCTCCTCGTTCGCGTGGGTGTTACATCTGTGCTCACTGCTCCAACGTTCTGCAAATTTCATCAATTTCGGAAACCGGCGGCCAGCACTCGAATCAAGCCGCGCAGCAAAACCTCCGGGTCGAGATTTGTTCAATTGCCAAGCTGATTTTGAGTTCATATGTTTCGGTACTGTTCTCATGCGTTACTTTTGAATGAAAACGTTGACAGCTTTTTCGTTTAGTTTTTTCTCGATCGTATCCGCAGCGATCTTAACTTTGTGATTTCCCTCTTGTGGTGGCTTGAAATCGAGCTCGACTACAAAGTCTCCCGTTAGTTGGAACAGCTCTCTGGCCACGTTCTCCGCCAAGTACTCACAAAGCCATGGAACATTACACAAAACCAAAAACACGTCACAAAAATTGGGCAAGCTTCAACTGGAACTCGACGTGGATATGCGTGGCTCAGCGATCTGGTATCGGATGTCCTGAATGGCACTACGTGCAACTATAATTTCCGTTGTCGATTCCTCTCTCAGGCTTTCTAATAATTCTCCTACGGCGTTCAGTTTGCGCAACAACTGTGTATACTCGAAGAAGTATTCCTCAAGCTTTATTACCTTGTATGACATTCTAGCTCGCATGGTACTCTGCTGCATCTGCCTAGGTTTTCGCATATACACTCGCAAGATTTCACATCTACTGTACTACTACTACCTCAACATATTCTTTACCGACACGACACTGTATCCATTTCATTCCGAACAATTGCCCCTGCAAATATGAAGACGTTTTATAGTAATGACATCAGTGTCGTCTCCTCCGGTAACCTTCACGCGACTACAGTCCGCGCATAACCTTTAATTTCCGTTTTCATAAAGAGCAATTCATTCTTGGTGACTTTGACGCTTCTCAAACGCAAATCGTCCGCTTCAATAAAAACACCAGTCTCTACAAAACAAGCTTCGCCTCTCACATATGAACCCGGTATGAAAGTCAATTTGAAGCCACGCGTACGGCTTTAATTCGGTCACTTATCTCAAGCGGTGCTTGCAATTCAGGTTTTCTCACTGATGCTGGGAATCGGATACTCGGAGGCTTACCCCAGTGGTTCGGACAACTCTTCTAGAGGTGCTTGACAGGTGGATCAAACTCACCAGCCGCCGGCGAGAGATTATCTAGAGTTTACAGGCTCCGGAATCAATGGCGCGTTCGCATTCACGGATTGCTAGTCTTTCATGTGTCCTCGGATACATGGATAGCCTAGACAATTTTAAGATACAAAGCAAACGTGGAACTATGCTGGATTGCCAATAACTCATCCAACTTGAAGTCTGAAGCCGAAAGCTTATGTTCGCCGCAGCTCCGCGCGACTCGAAGACTTGATAAATGTACGTACATGTACATGGAAAGCCAGCTTGCTCTCTGTAAGTACTCCAGCGCACACAGTACACGACATATTGATTTGATAACAGATAGGAGCAGATCTGAATGAGAACCACATAGAAAAACACCAAATTTCGTTCGTACATAAATATAAAGTACATGCCGTATGTTGCATGTGTAGATGGTGTGTATCATGATGTGTTAAGTTCTTTTCGAATTTCATATATGTGCACCAATACCGGAGCAGATTTCATTGGAAAATGAAATACACCAACAGATTCTATATCCTTCTTTCACGGAGCTTAGATTAGATGGAGTTTGGATGCCCGAAAATAAGCAAGCTCTGAACTCTCTTTGAGTGACATCCCTTCTGCATGTTCAACGTTTCAAGTTCCTGCAGCTTCAATCGAAGTCCCGTATGGTCGAAGTCAACGGCATACCGCACTTACTCCTAGTCAAGCATCTGCTCTACACTTTTGACAGTTTCGCAGATAGTCTCCTGATGAAAAAGCATGCAATGACGGGGCTAATAGGTGTTTAGGTACTGCCCAGTGCCCTAGTATAAATAACATACAAACCCTTGATATTTACTTGGAATCGGACCAACGATCCTTGGTTGTAGTGTTGATTCATTGAAAAGTTTTTGATTTTCAGCTCATGTCTAGTCTGCTTCTCATCCAGATCGTATATACTTGCTTGCTTCTCGAGACTCGTGCTGAAAGTCTGCTCGCTAGTCATAATACCATTTGAAAAACAAAATACTTCCTGGCCTTCTGGCCGCTGATGGATGCCTAAACCCTTGTCAATTTAACGAGATGGTATATCATAAGTATGCTTGGCACTAGAAAGGTATACAACAGGTCGCCGCCTTTTTCAATTTGTCCAGACTTCGATGGTACTTATACATGACCATTGCTACTTATGGACGCAACATCAGATGCCAGCCAGATACCCAAGCAAACAGAATCTCACGGAAATTTCAATCAACAAATACTAGTTTCTTTCTATCAAATTGCGATGATCAAAATAGCATCCTACAAAGCAGAGCCATATGAACAACCTTGATGAAGGCTGACAGCTGAACCTGATGAGAGGAGTGCATAGCTCCACCTTCAACATTGACATCTGCATATGAATTCTAAGGAGAGAAGCAATATCATAAAATGGTAACACCTGCTCCAGGAGAGGCAAATAGAGCAATGATCTCGGCACTGTGGCACCTGGCAGCAATGTGCGGAGTGGGCTCATGCGAGTCATATTTGATGTTGACAAAAAATAGCTTTGTTTCCAGAGGCAACAGTAGCTTGAAAAGCGCCAACAAAATGCCAGACATTACCATACCCGGTCAACCCAGCAAGCTCCAAAGAATTTACCACAACAGTTGAAATATGCAAGAAATACAGCTTCATCTCAATCCAACATTCAATTTAACCCTGATTGACTACTGCATCTCCCATTCACCCGCCGTCACCCACTGTTTCACGAGTTTAGAAGACTGTCTGCAGTTGAACCTGAAGAGGAGGCACCGGAGAGGAGGCAGTAGAGTTCCCGAAGCATATAGACTGAAAATCGATCTCCTCAATACGCTGTTGCATGCCACTAATAAATGTGGAAAGTTCGCAGAGACCGTCCGGATCTTCAGAGCAGCCTCTGACACCTGTGAGGGGAAGGATGCCGTCGTTCAGAATCCAACGGATGTGCGTTGGTTCTTCCGACTCGGAGGCTGGACAGGATAGGACCTGACCAACGAGGTTCGAAGCGAAGGGTACTATTTGTCTGGTAAACCAAGTCTGTAACTGAACAATACATGAATAACAATCCTAGTTCATGAAAATGGTGACTGTACCTGGTTTTTAGGGATGTGATCGGTGGGTAAAGGCCCGTTCGCTGCTAAGGAAGTGAAGTTCATAGCGCTCAAAACTACAATTACCAATCAATTAGACCATGGATTAACGAGGAATTTGGAGCTCTGCATACCGGCTACTATAGTAGCATCATGTGTAGCGTCCACAAAAATCAGTTGGTCCAGAGGGAAAGTTATATTGCTGCTGACAATTGTACTGTTAACAGAAGATTCAAACGTGGTGATTCTCTTCTTTGTAAGCCGAGAGACAAGTTCTTCAACCCATCCGCGCCCCTGGGCGTTCACAGCAGGGTTTCCCGGACCGAAAAGATACCAGAAGTCCAGGTCTACCTTCACATCAGTTTGAAACTCATGAAGAATCTAATGACAACCACACCGTTCGCGTAGGAGAAACCCCGCCATTCCTTTTCCGTGAATAGGTCGCAAAAGGCAGAGTACCCAAGAGCCACAGTCTAGATACAGCTTTATGTTAGCTAGCTCATTGCCTACGGAAGTTGATTCTACTAACCTCGTACGCACAAAGCTCTTGCATAGCAGCCATGTCATCGACAGTGACATCGACACCATGTATATAACGTGATATCCTCTTCTGAGCCTTGACAAGGTACTTTTTAGTCCACTCTTTAGCCTGGCCAACGGGTCCGAATTTTGGACAGGTGTAAAGGGGTATGAGGGTGCTGTTGAAACCAAATGCCTCGATCTCGATGAGTTGGTGATAATCTTTATTATACTCCTGCACACCAAAGAATCCTGCAGCAAAGTGCAGTCTGCAGGGTAGCACGAAAAGTCAGTTCATTATTCTCTGATATAAGAACAGGGATTGAAGGGTGCTCACGCAGAATCAACCATACGAGCTATGAAGTACACTTAGTAAGTTCAAATTCAGGTAGCGGAATGCCAGTCTTACATTGAGACGTTGTTCGCCAAACCGGAAAATCCGTAAAACCTTTGAGCAACTCGCCTTTCACAATCATGAATATGTGTTAAGATCCGGAAGACTACAAGAACTCACCATATTTTACCCGAAAGCCGACACCGAGGTTGAACCTGAAAATATCTGGTCAGGCCAAGTACTTAAAGCAGTGGAGTGCCTCGGAGAAACGCACAGTTCATCCCGACCGAAGGGTGCTACGAGATAATCCATTCCATTAGCTCAGAGCACTAGCGCCAATGAAAGACTCACTCAAGATATCAGTTCCCAGCTTATAAGTCCAAGTGCTCAAAAATTTGAGTGGCCCAGAAGCGCGGAAGCCAGAGCCAGAGGCGGCTGCATGCAACTTGGCGTTGAACTTTCCTATATTGGAGTCATTACCGAGTCCGGAAGGGTACCGCGCTCCGTGACGATGCAAAAGGTGAACTTGTTTAAGCTTGCAGCCGTCCGGAACAAGTGCTGTTGCATCATCAAGACCAAAAGACTTGACAGATCGGAACGGAGAGAGGCTCCCCCACTGCTCAAAGATGTTAAAGTCCTTGTCCTTCCTGCCAGCAGTATCAGGTCGGACAAGAGGGAAAACGTTTTCGACTTTAGCAACCGCAGGCGCTGTGGCAATAGCATCCGCCTCGTCTCCGGCTAGGTTTCAAATATTAGAAGATGAAGGTGACAGATAATGAAGGAGAGCAACAGCTCAATGCGAACGCACTCGGGGTCGGGCCAGCAAATCCTACTTCTCCAGCACTAGGGAAGAACGCGGAGTTCGATGTAATGGTCACATTGGGTGGAGGAAACTCGAAAGTTGAAGTGGAGCCAGCGAAGGAAGACGCGACAGCCCTAGGTGGGGGTGCAGCATTGACTTCAGCGACGAGGGCCACCACTGGAAGGCAGATGGAGAGGAACAACATCTTGAGGGTCCTGAGACTAGATCCTTCCCCAGGTCTCCTTCTTATACCTGAGCTTTGACCTTCTTGTGGACAGCAAGCATGAATGTGTGGAGCATTACAAGACTCATCCATTGAGTTCATTGCGAATGCCTAGGAGAACGCGTAAGGGGAAGGAAGAATATTGATCAGATGATACTATGTAACATATAAACCGAGTATAACTTACTTCACCGCTGGTCCGAGCTAAAGGTCCGGTGAGCATACATGCGTCAGAATTATAGCAGGGGAGTCATAGTATAGAAGATAGACCTTTCTTCGTTACGTTGGCACGTCTAGTAACCAAAAAGAAATACGCTCGAGCGTGAAGAAAATGCGTGAATTTGAAAGGACCTCTTGAGAAATCGGCAAGTCGCAGCCGTCGAGTGTAGTACAGAGTAACGAAGCCGTGTCATTACAGCACATTGTGACAGGATACTCGAAAGACCGCATGCACATGCAAACACAGGCACCAGAATCCACATGTCCCGACGCCGAAGCTAGCAAAAGATGTACGGAGAAGGGCAAGGACGTAGTATATACCTGCTGCAAGGCAAGGTATACTAGCACAGCAGACTGATATGGTAATGTGCAGCCCTGGACGGTGGCCCCATATGAAAATGCTATTACTCTTCTCATAGCAATTTCGCTATCCCATTCGGCCCCAAGGAGTCCTGATACACCTCAACGATGCCTCATCTTTTGAGTTCACAAACTCGCTTTGCGCAGGATGGCCCTGGCGGACACACCCTGCCCTTCATCCATCACGTCCACGTATACCCCCACATTGTCGTCCATCGGGATACAATAGTGCAGACAAAGGAAGCTGCAACTAGTTGCGTTTGAATCAAGGACCTCCGCAGCCCACCACGACGCCGTAGTTATTATGCTCTAGGTCGAAGACACCCTCTTGACCCGACTGAGTATACAGGCTTGCTCAGCCTTACGTAGTCGATCACGAACGACCTTCCTACGATGGGAGAGGTAAAAAAATACGTGGATGGCCAAACAGCCTATAACGTCTCGGCCAATCAAGAAATCTTGGCGAGTTTTGGTGCGGTTACAACGCGACGGTGGAGACAGAGGTCGGAGAGAAGTTGTGGAGACTAGCACGTAGCAATAGGATGCAGGACATGTATGAGGCTCAATGAAGCTACATGATTTTTTGTACGAGTTTGGGACCTGTTCTGGGGGCAAGAGAAAGAAGAAACGTAGGTCGAAAGGTGAAGAATGGCATATGCGCCGGAAAGACGGTACAGCTATCTTGAACATTGATAACGGGCTTCAGTGTACGATGTAGTTACCTGGAAAGCTCTGGAAAGCTATCAATTAGTTCAAGGTATATGATACACCCCCGAGAACCAGAATTACCTCTTGCTGTTGTTATGCTTGTGTTTTATGAAGCTCGTCCTCGGCGCTGCCCTTATTCTCCTTAAGCTTGCGTCAGCACTGCGTATGCTTGAGGCTAAGTTGTTAACACACCTTGGCTAGGAGTTATCGGTGCCACTACCGTTTACGACCCAAATGCTTTCATCTCGGCAGAATTCAAACACCAAAGGTCGTCTAACGTTTTTCTCCTTCTATGGGCTGTTATTCATATCTTCATATATGTCCTCCTTCAAAAACCGTCGACGTAGAGCAGTTGTCGCAAGACGAGCCAGAAAAGAGATCAACTTGAAGGCGAGTAAGATAGAAGATCGAAGACAGCAGATGTTAGCATCATCGCGGAGCTTGAGATAGCTAGATGCAGGCCATTCTCGTAGAACAATTAAGAATTGCAAACCTTGGAGAATTGAACCGTATCCGACATCGTTCTGGCTTTTGAAGAAGAGCTGTGTGCGCCTGTACGCGGCGGCAATCCCTCGGCAATCCAACAGAACCAGGTTCCACCGCGACCGGAGGTCATAAAATCCCCTTACTTGACAAGTGAACTGTAGATATCTAGACGCTTGCTTATGGGTTTCCCAGTCTCGCTGTTATAACGCGACCTATTTGTATGTACGAGTTCAACGTTGTAATTCGAATTATCGAGAGCCGTGAAGTTGCATTTCTTATGTAAGCAGTTCGACGTCGCCCAAAGCTGCATTAAGCGCTCACTATAGTACTGTTCTTTGAATTTCACTCTCTCCTCTTTTCTACGGCTGGCAATGGATAACTCTCGTGTTCTTGCAAATTATAAAACTATATCTCAGTCACCTTCCTCCTTGCGCTGGCGTCCTACACCAACCAGCTGGTCATTCAGAGTAAAATCCTCACCAAAGAATTCCTCTGTTTCATCTGTTCAACTAGGGGAAAACGATGAATTTGTCAATTTAGGAATGTATTCAGGATCCTTTGATACAGATCTCGAGAGCCCGTCTAGACTGTTCTCCACCCCAACAAAAAATCGAAATTTAACGTCTACTAGCTCAAATCCTCAGCGTACTTCCAAAGACCTTTCAAATCTGGGGTATTTTGCTTTCCCTCCGGCGGAAACTAGTCTTGCTTCAAATCCTCAGGGCTCCGGATTGAGCTCTCAGATTGAGATAGAAAGCTCCTCTTAGCCTGTCAGTGTTGACCCAGGACCTTCTCCTTCCGCCTCAGCTTCAGCCGATCCGCTTCACGATGCTCATCTAGCACGCTTAGAGCGCGAGAGAGCTGAAGCTATCTGGGGCGAAGAAGAGTGGATATGGAGTGGTGGTATTCTCAGGGATAAAAACGGGAATCGGGACTTTGTTCGGACAAAGGAAATGAGGAACGAGTTACGGCTGAGGGACTGGGAGAAGGAGGTTACGGAGCGGTGGGAGGAATATGAGAGGCGTTGGGCAGACTTGTTGGCTAAGGAAGAGAGGGGAGAGAGTATCGTGTTTACAGATATTCCGTGGCCTGTACAAGCGGGCTCAACCTCAAGCTTAAGGACTGAGGGTGCCAGTGGCAATTTGGACCCCGTTCGAGGACATGGTTCAGACAGATTGACCTGAGTTACGCTTTCTGATTTGAAGACGAAGAGTGTGGAAACGTTCATGACTGAGAGCCTTGGCATGCGAGGCTGTACGGTAACGAAGAAGGAACGAATATGCAGTTCCTTGTTGAGATGACATCCGGACAACTTAACGGGTATCGTCTCAAAGGTTGTAGAGGAAGATAAGGGCAAAGTAGAARAGGGGATTGGAATCGTGATACGATGTTTGCGGGAGATGAATTCCACGCAGTAATCTTGTCGTGTCTTGATCTGAACACTCTGGAGGTTGATAGAAATTACGACTTAGCAACAACCTTTCCAGAATATTGAAAGGACATAAATCCATGAATTAAAATGCAATACGTGATAGTTAGATGCTGCGTGTGTTCGAAAGCAAATTTGACTTGTAATCCATGCAAATGAAAGAAATGAGAAACGAAGAAAGAAGTCCCAAAATTCGCGAATGAGAGTCAGGCCAACGCACATCAGATTGAAGTGCAACAACGGCCCATGAAGCACGATAACTGAATGACGCCGAGGTGTATGACACCGAACATAATCGAAATCCAGATTCCGTCGAACCACGTATCGACCACGGCAAGCATCAACACGATGGCAGACACCATTGTCCCTGGTCGACCCAGCTCGTGGTCGCTATACTGGCACATAGTATACAAGTTGAGGACCTAGAAAGCGCGAATGTACGCTTGGTCAACCCTTGTTTAGCGTCGATAAAATAAAAGATATACTTTGACCACAAGGATACACGACTTGACTGTCCTTATCCCAACCTGTCTCGGAATCCTATTCCAATACGGCTTCGGCCCAGGTCCTAAACCCAGCCTCTTCATCCCTTCTGCATAAGCATCCCCGGGTGTGGCTCGCATCAGCCATAGTGACGTCGACGATGTCACTTCCCCATTTCCTGTCGCATCACCATCTTCGTCTCGGATAGAATCGGGCGCGGGAAGGCTTAACAGGGGTACCTTCTCCCCACTCGACCGCCTTGAGACAGAATACGGTGGCGTGTCACCCATCGCGTCGTGGTATAATAAACCCTCGTCTTCGTCGTCTTCGTCCATGTCTCTCGTTGCATCGTAGACCTCATCCGCAATCCCGTCATTTTCATCTGCCTTCCACGTCTTCCACGATACTGAACTGGAGTCGTCATCATCTACAGGGCCATTTGTCGGCAAATCCAAATCCCTATCATGTAGCTGTGGCGGTGGGATTCTAGGCAGAGGCTGCGAGTGGGCTCGGGCTTGCTAGTTATCAACAGTGTTCTGAGATACAAGAGACCCTGCGATATTCTCTTCAGTGTACCGATTAACCCGGTGCAGGCGGATATTTCAATAGGATTGAGCTAGCATCAAAAAAGAGGAAAGAAGAACAAACGCTCAGTGGTCATAAAGCACATGAAAGAACAACGATACGATCCACGCTCACCTTTCCCTCTCTAATCGCACTCTGAGACCCTCTCATACGTCGGCCTCGCCACAGGTACACAGTAATCTTGTCATGTCTTAATGTGAATACTCTAGATGTTGATAGAAATTACGACTTGAGCAACAACCTTTCCAGGATACCTATATACAAATATATATTCAATCCCTGCTCTGCCAATACATTATACATCCAACAAGCCTCTGGAACCATAAAAACCGGCGTCTCTTCTCTAGAAGTCTTCTACCCTGCTCCATCTGCTCTAAATGTCGACTCTGCTCCCGATCTTCCAATTCATGAAATTTTCGCTCTAGAAGCTTCACTACTTTATCTCGAGTCCTGATAATGAGATCTGGAGATTTCTTAGTATGACCATGCCAGGAGAAGGCAGAGGAGTCAGAGTTCATTCAAATGTGAATACAACATAAGTAAGTATGACATGAAGGTAAAAAAACAGAAAGAGAAATGACTTACAGATGCCCATACAATAGCTTTTCTTGTGTCAGTGCTTGTTTGTATCCAGGAGAKATTGTTCTGTAGAAGCTCCAGTGTGTCTAAAGATGGAGAGGTAGCAAGGAGGTGATACATCCATCGATGTATAGCATAGATTCTGGTAGATTCATCAAATTTCAAGGATCCCTGAAGAACACAGAGACATCCGATGCATACACAATGGTGACATTCCATGAAATTGATGCTAAGTAGTGAGGTGGATGATATGGTACCAGCAGYRACCMTCTTTGATKTTGRWWTGYCATGAMTGTTAGTAGCAGCATAGGAATATACATTACTCCCGTCCATTTGACTCGAAAGTGGCCCAACGATCATTACCGGAGGATGTGGTAGATAGGATTGGCTGACCTTCGCTACATCGAACCGGTGATCGAGCAAGGAAGAGATCAATGCCCACATCCCAGGTCGATACATGACGAGATCATATTTGAGTACCTCTGTTGTCTGTGTCAATTGCTGCCTGTCGAGCTTAGTGCTATTGGGAAGTTGAGCGTGGAAACCGAATTTAAAAAGTCGGAATTTTTCAGTGAGTGTTATTTCTCCAAGAGACTGAACATGAGCAGAAACAGAACATAGAACAAGGGATTAGAGAGGTGTTAAGTAAGTGGAGGTGTTGCGAACAAACCTCAGCCCAAGATGCGATACTTTCCAGAATAGAAAGGCTTTCCCGTAACGCCGCGACACAGTCGTTCAGACAGGTACTTGTGCGTCCCATGGCAGTGTTAACGAACCCACAAAGATTGAGTTTGCTCAACGTTGAAAGTAATTCCTCAGAAGGGATTGCCTTCTTACAATGATCACACCAAAATTCCCATGCATATGCATCAAACCCCGAGTTCATACTAGAATAATAGAACAATTATTCACTCCTCAGTCAATGTCCACAACATAAAGTAACTCACCGTCCAACGTCCTCCTGATGCTGAATAGCATAGAATATCCTTTTCAACAGATGTCGCGCAATCCGTTCATGCCTTGCTTCACTCCTCAGATCGACGAAAAAGCTCCCCGATCGTTTCGGATCAGTGAGGAAGTCAATGAAGGATGCATGAAGGACCTGAATTTCCCCGTCTCTTTCCGGTATATGCAGTACCGAGTGTAAACCAAAAAGTAAAGTCCAGATTTTTCCTGTGTTCAGGAAGAGTATACCTTCAATACAGGATGATATTGTTCGTTCGTAACGAGAGTCGAAGAAAATATTTGGTCCTGGGGCAATGAGATGGGCGAGTACATCTAGAAGGAGGTCTTTCTGCGACGATGTCGAGAGAATTTGGATATAGAGCAGATCAAGATCAGGGTATGGCGACTCAAAGTCTTCAGGCACCGTTATCCTGAGAATGATTTCAAGATTCTCAGGTGGATAACAATGATAGTCACCAACATATTTGAGGACCGTGGCAGCATAGATGAATTGACCACATGCCCTCCACACTAGCTGCTGAATGATACCCTCGCTTGGCCAGGGTGAGAGGATATGCGACATATCCATACAATGATCTGTGTGAATTTTACGAAATCCGTTGCGGAGGTACATAGCGATATCTTCATGGGATTCCTCTGGCTCGCCAATACTATGACAATCAAGGATGGAGTGGAAAGGTGTAAGGCTGAATGCGGCCTTGATTCGAGGTTCTGGTCGGCTACAGATAAGGAACTCGAGAGGGAATGAGGAGGAGCTCTTGGCTTTACTAATTATGTGGAGAAGTCGCTCCTGGGAGGGAATGTCAATACATTCATCCAATCCGTCGATTACGACCAATTTTGGAAGATCTCTCCATTTGTGGAAGGGTGTTACTGCAGCACACGGCTCAAAGATGAGCTTTTGGAACTGATCCTCGAGGTTCGTGTGTACAAGATCGCGTTTCATTTCGACTGCCTTGTCGATGGCTTCATACAAGACTGGACCGAGCATTTCAGACATTGCGAGCTGGTAGGCGATAGTGGTGAAGAATCGGCTCAGGGTATTGCGATGTGAGTCCGTCCGCGCGAAAAAAAAACTCGCGGCTAGTTTGCCGGACAGTGGCTTGGAGGGCTCCTCACGATGAGGTACAAATTCCTCGGACACAGTTTGGGCGATAGCGGACTTTCCTACTCCGGCTGGCCCATATAGCCAAAATATAGGTGTGCACTTTGTTTCATCGTATATCCAAGTTCGTATGATTTCGAGAATACGGATGCGAGTGCCAGGATGGCAATTGGGAGGTGGAAAACGCTGTTCGGCGTCATACGAAGCAGCAGTGACCATATTTCGATACAGAACCTTGATGCCTTCACCAACTGCATGAAGCAAAAACGGTAAGTGTTCCTAAGCAGCATCAAAAGCAACTGCTTTACGCACCTCGATCCTCGTTCTCACCATTGATATTGTGATGTACATCTCCTGCAACATTATAGAAATTACCACCTGCTACGGTGATGTCTTGAGCGTTGGTGAAAAATGACTGCTCAGAGGGTATAGACGACATCAGGAAGATGAAAAGCTAGGTTGAGGGAAGAAATGTACTACACGTACGCACCGACCTGCCAAAAAATTAGCATGAATTAGATCCGGCAAAGATTTGTACAACACTTTGCCAAATTTTGGAAAAATGTCAGTAGGCTAGATTTGCCAAAGCTGCGGTGGTACGATATTCATATCAATTATTACTGGAAATCTTTGCAAAGCAACGTCTCATCATGTGATAGAATCCCCAATAGGGTTGACTGTTCCTGGGCTCTCCAGCCCGCTTGGATAGCGCGATACGGAAACCGATATTATAGCAGAAAGAAAGATTCATTTATAATAGAGAATGTACACTACATGACATGAAGAACTATATCAACTCGGTGGGTTCATCAGTGCCGCAAGCATTCCATGACCAGATGATTGACGAGGAACGTTGCTTGACGCTGAAGCGAGAGATGGCCCGTCTTCAGCTTCCTGCCCAGGGCCTCCTCGAAATGGTGTAGGGGTTGCAGTGTGGGTCCATCCCTGCCCAGTAGCTTGACCTTCATGTAAAATAATTAGCAC
>RCHF01000491.1:0-22675 GCA_003987895.1 Neonothopanus nambi | reverse complement strand
TCAGTTCCAACTATCCCATCTCTGATGCAGCCCCCTCAGCCTCTGATGCAACCTGCTACACAACCAATGATTCATCCATCATCTCAAATTCCTGTGTATGGTGGATATCCTGGTCATTCCTATGCTCCACCAATTCCAGCTCATCCGACATATGGTCCTTCCACGCTCCCACCTATGACATATGCTCCCTATCCAGTATCACCATATCTTTATGATTATCACCGCCCCGATTTTCATGGCCATAGCCCACGTACTTTTCCTCGAGCATATTGGGCTTCAGAGCAGAACCATCGAAACCGTGAGACTGAGGACCGTGATTATTCTCCTGCTTCCTCAAAGCGAGCTCGCATTTACGATAACACCCCAAGCTCCGACCCACCTATACTTGATGATTTGGATATCGAGTATCCACTACTGGATGTCTGGCTAGAAGATCTTGATTCGGGACCACTGGGCCGAGATGGGCACAATTTCGCATCGTTTATAGAAGACCTGAAGAAGGAAAAGTTTCTCAGAGTAAACGATCTCGATGGTATGACAATGCCTGAAATGAGGCAAGTATGCCCATTGATTGCTGTTCGCACAGCAAAGATTATTCTTCAGGAGGCAGCAAAGAAGATTCAATCTATTCAAAAGGCAGCCAAAAAGGCAAATCATAGAAGTACCTAAATACCTTGCACACATCGTAATACACCCCACTCATTTATATGCTATAACCAGATCGTAAAAACCAACCAGCTGCATCCTCAGTAGTGACTGTCCATACTGCCTCATTCAGCAATAGATATACATCGAGATCATCCTGCTCAGACATAGCCATGCGCAAAATGTTTCCCTGTCTACGTACATGTGCCTTGATAGCTGAGAATGCGAGCTCTATTGGGTTGTAATCAGGTGAATAAGGTGGAAGAAACTCGTATCTCATTCCGCTATAAGTGACAAAGATATCTTGAGTAAATGTGTATATTCACAAGTAGAGTCGCATTTACCGGTCAGTTATCATATCCAGGATTTGAGGAGATTTGTGAATACGGCAATTATCCATGACAATTACTGAGTTCGGAAGGGGCCATGGATTCATTTGATCAAGAAGGCCGTCAATGAATCGAGCAAAGCGAATCTTGTTGAATGAGCCCTCAACAATGTCCACAGCAACGATTCCACTCAACGAAAGTGCAGGGAGAATAGAGTACCTAGAAATATATGTCTCATCTCAGAGCTGTATACATAATACAAGGGTTCCAGAATAGTTATTACCTTCGACCACGCACAAAGAAAGTCTTTCGAACTGCTCGCTGCCCAAGTAAAGCCCATGCATAGTTACGGTATGTTGTTCGCCGGTCAGCAGCACTTTCGTCAACAAAAACAAGCTGCTCTGAGCTGTACTTTAGCCCAACCTTGGTTGTGAACTCAGCACGTAACTGTGCACTACGCTCAATTGCCTGCTTTGTCAACTAATAGTGATTATAAGTCTTTGGCTGTTTCAAGAACTGTAGGCCCTCGTCCTACCTTCTTCATACGATAACCACCTCGTCTCAGTGTGCGCCATATCGTTGACAAAGAGACTCGTGTCCCACATGTGTCTTCAAGAGCCTCTTGAAGCTCATCCAGGTATTTATCACCTTCGAGGTCAATGCAACCATGAATGTACTGAACACCTGTTAGCTCTGCAGTGAATGGTGCATAAATGATACTCACTGCTGCCTCCTCAGCTCTCAAGTGACGTGGTCTCCCTCTTGGTAAGGTGAGCTGTCTGTTTCCGAGACTAGGATCTCCAGAGTCCTTGAATCTTTTGAGGATCCGGCGCTGATTTCGCAAGCTGACTCCAGTCAGTGCTGTAATTTCCTCCGAAGTATGAATCCCAGACATCTTCACAACTGTCCAGCACATATCTGGGCTTGTCGCTATCCCTCGAGCCATGAGGAGATGAGGTAGGTTGGTGGGTAAAAGAGAAAAGAAGCAGTGAAAAGGGATGTACAATCAACGACCTGAATAAGGCTATTTCACTTCGAGTTATATCTCCCTTTTTTTGTTCATTGCATAGATATCATAGAGAGGGTTCTGAATATACAATTTTATTGAGATACAATGAGTATTGAGTGAGATACAAGCTATGAATCAGAGGACTCGGTCAACGCGCGCATTTTTGTGTGTACATATATCGCGCGCGTGAAAATCCGGCACTGGCCAACCTTTTTGCAACCAGCAGTAAAAATTTAGGCGCGTTGAGTGATGACACATGTGACGTGTGACCAATTGGCGCCTCCTTACTAATCGACAACTCGATTCTCCGTCGATTCTCCGTTTCAACTCTCGACCACGAAAACGAAGAGAGGGGGAAAGGATGCCGATAAACCACATCACAAGTACTCCAACTACATACATACATCACGTCGCAACCTCAATTCAAAATCAAACTTCCCAACAGCGGCTAACATTACTCCTCGCTGCTCGAATTATAGCAAAACCCTGTTTTCGACATTTTGGCTACTCTTGTACCACATTTGAAGAGCGCTATACCTTCTCGAAACTGTATCTGCAAAGCTGTTGATTGACCACGGCGTTTCTAGCAAACGCGGTGAACTCTCAACTGACCGCATCCTGTTATGTCCGAAGAACCAATCTCTTGACAATGTACCGATCCCACCTGTTCTTCCATTCGACTCGCGAAGTAACGAGCAGGTGGACTTCTTAGCCGTGATGGACAAGACAACCTTGGAGTCGTATTTGGTTGTCAAATACACCAAATAAGGTTCTTTTCTGTTGATCACCTCGTAGACTGCTGATGTACTACTCCCGAATCTTCGTCCACAAATTCTTTCTTCATCTCGACACGCAAACTTCGTCTATTCATCCTTGATGAAAACACTATTGCATCGGACCTTTCAGGAGCAGCAGGTACAGTTCACAATGCTTTGGTCCATATCGTGGTCTACTGTGCGTTCATGAGGCTATATCTGACTAACGATGACGTCTCTGCTCAGACCACCCTGTGTATCATTCCCATGAGCGTTTCAGCAGAGCGTTAATCAACGTACATAGGCAGAAATTTTTCCGTTGCTCTTCAAAGCTGATCTCATTCCGACTTTCAATCTCAATACCAAACAAAAAAAGATATTTGTATGTACTTACCAGACTTCGAATGATTTTGTCATACGTACACCAGTTCCAATTCTGGTTCCCCAGTGAGTTATTGTATGCAATAGAATTCAGCATTTAGAAGTAAAAAATCTCCCACATTGGAGTTTTCATGGCAACCAAGACCCAAGGAGCCTGAACATGATCACCACCTGGCTCATATATGCATTTAGATTGACCATGTGGTATTCAGAAACATGGCCTGCTTGATGAGACCTTGTTGATCATTACTATGCCTCTATTGCAATATTTTGTTATCCATCAAACTCCCCACATGGGAGTGTAGGCTAAATTCTAATCAAGGACTTCCATTCCATCAAACTGAATGCTTATCTGAGTTGCTTTTATTTCTGAGAGCTGACTGTGTTATCTATGAGATATTACTGTGGGGATTTATCTACTGTCAATTAAGCTGCAATTTAAGGATGAGTCTGTTGGGTATAAATTAGCCTTGTCAGAGACTGAATGGTATTGTTCCCCAACATTCTTGCAGTTGTCTACAATCTGCCTACTACTCAAGATGACACCAGATGAAAATGCTCTACTTTCTGAAATTGGCTCTGCCATTTTGGAGGATACTGCAGCACTATGTATATACCCACTTGGCTATGGTGAATGAGATTTCCATTCAAAGGTTGATTCACTAAGTCTTTTGATCTCATTTCAGCCTTCTTTATTCTTCTTGCTTTCTTAACTATAAGAGCATTCATGTTAGTAACCATGTAGAATTTGAACAGCATTTTCTAATGCTTGTCTGATTCCAGATATCAAGGACTGAACAGCAGGGCACAGAAGATCCTCTTTTCCTTCATCTGGCTTTCAACTCTTATATTCACTGTGGATATAGCAGTTGAATTTGGGAAATTGTTCTTTCTGTCTAAACAATACTTGACAAGGAATTCTTCACTCTCTTTGGAGGAAAGGGTTGCAAAGGCAAATAATCTTGAGCAACCACTAGATACTTTTGGAAACTGGCCAGCTACAATAAATGTAAGTGAGGTTCACTTAGACCTTCATGCTTGACTAAGATCAAAAGGTTCTGCTTGGTGATATGGCTATTGCTTGGAGGGCATGGATAATGTGGCCGAGGAATTACTGGGTTCAATCAAGCCTGATTCTCTTTATACTAGCCAATATTGGTGAGAGGTGATTACATGTCATAGTAGAAAATATGGCTAATAGTTGTATAGCTGCAAACTTTGCCAGTGCTGCCATTCTGACTAATTTTTCCATTAATGATAGTACATTCTACAAGGGTCTCAACATAGCAAGTTATGTTCTTAGTCTGGCAGTAAACATACTAGGCACTGGATTAATTTATGTRAAAGCCTGGTGTGTTTCTTGGTTTTCTCTCCATCTGTTCCTCTGACACAGCCTGTCTATGCATATGCATTTCAACTCAGGCTGCATCAAAGAACAATGTCTATACATGGAAGAAGACATAGGCAAACAGATGTTCAGAAGATTCTTGCATTGTTTGTAGAGTCAGGCCTTGTATATGGCTCCATCCAGGTGAATCATATCATTCAGCTTTCTTATTTGAAGACTAATGTCTTTTAGTTAACTGAAATATTCCTACTTCTGATACTTTCCCAACTATCTGCATCAGTTGCTACAAGTACTGGGGCCACACTCCTGACCAATATCATTTTTGCAGTATTTGACTGCGCCTCAGTATGTATATTCCATGGACCATTCCAATCTTGCTCTTGATGTCTCTTACCTTTTACAGGCAATTTACCCACTTGCGGTAATTGCTCTTATCAAGTACAGAAAATCTGTGCTGGAGGAGACAATTTCAGAAATATCTTCTCTATCTCTGCAGAGCAATAGAAGGTCAGCTGAGAATTCTGCACTCAGCACATTGCAGTTTGCAGAGGGTGAAGCATCAGAGTCTTCCAATATTCATGAGAGCTCTCTGGTGAGAAGAATTCCTGACTCAGGAGAAGATATTGAGATGGATGTTCTGGGTGGGTTTGAAGGGCAGCAAGATAGCAGTGGATTGGAGTAGATATCAAGGTCTTGAGGGTGTGTAACACCTGGCAGCAGAATTTGGTGGTAGCAATTTCTTTTCTTTTCCTTTTTTCTTTTCATGGGCCTTTGCCTTCAACATATTTATGTACTGACTTGATACTCTATCTATTGCTGAGTGCTTGTGTCCTACTTACTTGTTATTTATTTTTCTTGTAAATGGCTGTACCTTCACTATTCCTGATACTCTATCTATTGCTTGGTGCTTGTGCAATACCTACTTGCTATTTATGTGCTTTGTTAATGGCTGGATCTTCACTATTAAACATAGTGCTGTGGCTTGCAGTCCAATGCAGTGATGCAACCTGATTCAACTGCAACAGATGGAGGCATTGAAGGTGTCATAAAGTATGTGTTCTCACTACTCACTGTCCTGCAGTTTCATCCAATCTTTGCATCTTGTTCCCTTCTAGGCTGATCATTGAGGCTAACTGCTATACAGGTGGATTGGATTCGAGTCACAGCCTACAAACCCCTGACATTGACCTCACCAATGAGACACCCAAGGATCTTCTCATCCAGGACTTGAATGTCATTATGTCCTGCTGAGTGCTCCAACTTCGAATTCCAGGATATTCACCTGTGAGAATCCATTCGTCAAAGAACCAGGACTAGCAGCCTAACACCTGCACTAAGCACTAACCTGTCTTACACCCGCCGCCTTCCAAAGTTCCTTGGACACGATGTAAGCCGTAGACCTATGAATGCCAGTGATACGTTGTTCGAGTGCCTTTTAGCAGGCGGCGGCATGAAAAACATATTCGTACGTACCATATGTATACACACCACTCTCCCGTATGATACGAGTCATATTAGCCAATGAACACTAAACACCACCGTGACCCACGACTCATGAACACTGGTACCCCACTGTGATAGAAAAACACCTAACGGTCCCAACACGAGCAAAGTCCACTGAAATGATTTTATTTCTAATTGCTAGCAGACTCGGAAGACAATGAAGCTTAAGTGCTGAAGCTTGGACGACGGATTCAGGAGGGGATGCATTTGAATCGATCCCCTGGACCGAGGTACGCATGGGTTTGTTAGCTGTCATTAGTGATTATTGATTAGGAATTGTTGAAAAGAGGTACATCATGATACTGATCGTTCGTTAAAGAATTGAGATTCGTTCACCAACGCATACCCTACCCATGCATTCCGAGTCGTTGCGGTCCACGAATGATACATTGTCCCATCCCTTTGAGCCGACATGCAAAACTAAGAAAAAAAGAAAAGAAAAGGGTTTCTGAGCCTTAGTTCGTATATACGTATACATGTATATGTGCATATAGACCACTCTCCAGCGCCCAATCTGATCAGCAGCCTGTACCGGCAAACACTACCGTGACCCATGTCCATGAGATTGAAAAGCACGGGCCCATAATATCAACTGCGAAATTGTACATCCAACCCAATCCAAACAGAATCTGAATCCACCCAAGGCCCAACAACTTGAATTTCCAACAAACTCGGAAGACAATTGAAGCTGAATCGCAACGTTGGAACTGGCTTGGACGAGTCGAGTACGGATTATGGATTCTGAAGGTGATGCCGCGATGCATTTCAACCTATCCTCTGAATCTTGACCTAGGAACACGGGTCATAAGCTGTCGTTAGTGAGTAGTGATTAAGGTTTGTTGAAAAAAGGTACATACTGATCGTTCATGAAAGTCTCAAAGATTCGTTCAACAACACTCTGCCCATGCTCATACCCTACCCACGTATTCCGAGTCGTTGCGGTCCACGAATGGTATGTTGACCCTTTTAGCTTACTTGTATCAGGCATGCGAAACCAAGGTCTAAGAGAGAAAAGAGTTTGAGTTTCTTAGGGCATGTATGTAAATCACTCACTACTCTCCAGCGCCCAGTCCGATCGGCCTGTACCAGCAATCAACATCACCTACCGTGACCCATGTGTATGAAAACCCTATGATATCAATAGCGAAACCGTAACACATAACCTGACCAGAAGCCAAAACGAACGATAACGTCGTGTTACGGAGCACTGCAAAAGGAACTGAGAGGTAGACATGATATGGTAGTTCTTGGGCCGAGGAAAGGGGGTGGACGTTTTCGAAGAGGGAGATCGCACATGTTTCCAACAGAAGACAGTTGAAGTTTAAGTGCAACATTAGTCGACGACGGATAGTGTGTAGGGATTTTGGAAAAAGTCTGAGGAACTGACTGTTTGTTAAAGAATCGAGGCTCAGTGAACAACGCCCATACCTAGTATGCCCTCCCCATGCGCTTTGACTCGTTGGAAGACGTCGATAATCAGCTTACTCCCAGTGCCACTCCCACTCAGCTCACTCCCGCCCTAACAAGATCAATTCTTTCACCTTGAGACGATGATGGCAGTAGCTATGCCTACACATGAACAGAAAAAGCGCACGGCATTTCGACAATGGAAGATGTAAGGAAGGCACTTGTTTAGGCAAAGGTTGAGAATCACGGTGACCTGGACCACGTGTGACATGACTAACTGACGTCTGTTTACTAATACCAACCGACGACAAAAAAATATTCTCAATTTCGACCACAGAAATGAAGCAGGGCATCTACATCACTACTTCATCCAAAGTACTCTAACTATATATCTTTGAGTATAAGCTTGCGTGGTCACTAATAAGGGGATATGCAGAATTCACATAAGGCAGCTAGTGTACAGGATAAGCGGGAGCTACGTTGTAAGCTATTTGGGCGAAAGCGCGAAGCGCTTCCCGACCCGAGCTGTCTAACCGGCCTTGGGGTAAGGAAAAGAGCTGCGAAACCCGACTATCAGGAGTCTAATGACGCGATGAGTGAGTGATGTTACCCAAGGCTGTAGGAGTTAGACTGCGAGCTTACCAAAAGCAGAGCTAACGGTGCCCCTGGAGCAGAGAATGGGAGGAGAGGATGAAATGTGAAAAGGTCTCGTGCACCGCAGCGTTGGCTTGTATGTAAGGAGTGAGGATCTGGGCATGCTTTCGTAAGTAGCATAGGAAGGCATCGCTGCTCCAACGGCCCATGACCTTCATGGCCTCCATAGGTACTCCTTGCAGGAGGTAGTGAAGAGTGGAACCAATCCGGATACCATGGCCCTGCCGAGGGTCCAAGCCACCAGCGCGCGCTGCAGAAATTAGCCGCTTGACGAAGGCATTCTTGGTCAGGGGACGAAGTCGATCACCGTGGCGGTATGCAAAGAGATGATCCGTTGTGGAAGGATTGTTGATGCGCCGGTGGTTGTCAAGGGCATCATACGGGTCAGTGGGACCAGGCTGCCGGCTCCAGAAGACATCCTCACCCTCAAGTGGGGCAGCTTTGGTACGAGGGACGTGCAGCACTGTAACCTCCAAGTTGTTGCGGTTCCGTTCGCTACGGAGGTTTGCCGGAGTGACACAGTGGGAAGGGTTGAAGGCAGTGAGTCGAGGGACGGTGAACTCGCCAACCCGAGCAGCAGCGTAGAAGCATGTGGTGAGGCATGCAAAAACTGCAGCGTCAAAAGGTAGATTGAGGTCAAGGTGCTGACGGATGGCAGTCATAAACTCTGGGGTGTAAGGCTGTCTCCTCTTTCTCCTTGAAGCCGCTGGGGTGAGACGTTCTGCGCCCTTGAGCAAAGCATCCATCTCCAAGGAATTGAGTCGCCATGGCAGCCCATGTAGAATGTGCCATGCACGAATGCCGTGTACGTAATTGGAGATAGTTGACCTAGCGTACGATCCTGCTAGGCTTGCCACAAATGCCGAGAGCACCTCTTGACCTACTGGCGCACGCTGCTCCTCTGGTATTCCTTTCTTGTCACAGTAAACGTGATAGGCAAGCAAGCCAGAGCTGTAGGCCTCACGTGTCGACTCTGTCCATGCGTTGGACATAACCTCGAAGATACGGGTACGGTCTTGAGGTGTGAGGGCAGAGCCTTCAGCCCAACTGCTTTGTGACTCTTCTGTTGGGCGCCATTGACACAGGCGGTCCCAAGCGAGACAGTGCGGTCGGAGGGGAGAGGGAAGGGGTGTGAGGTGATCACTGTATGCAGTAGGTCGACTCGTTCTTGGTCTGCTAGCGGGAATCGTAGGGGATACCAGAGTGGAGCCATTCGGAAGTAGGGTACTCCGATGCACACAGTTCGAGGCAGGGGGCAATTCGTTCAGGTTTGGGGAGTGGTTTTGGTGAATGTCCTCGCGCCGCAAGTTCCAACTCGATGGGAAGAGGTTGGCTATCAAAGTCTGTGATAAAAGGTTGTGGCTCGGTAGGGATAGGGATGGCTGGGAGCAAGTAAGTGGTGGAGGGATATCTGCCCCTGGAGGGTGCGTCTGCAGGGTTGTCCTGGCTAATGACGTAGCGTGTGATAAAAGTGCACTGGTGAGTGGCGGAGAGGTCATGGATTCGCCAAAAGATGTGGTTGGTCTGCTTGTTCCTACTTCGGCCTTTCCACCATCCTTCGACAACTCCTCTGTTATCACCAAAGATGCGGAAGTGTTCACCTGGCTGACTGACGGTGATGAGAGTACAGACAAGAAGCTCGAAGCCAACTGCCTCTGCCCATCTGATATCTCTGCCTTCCTGTTGCCAACCAGGGAGGAGACGCCATGCTCGCCATTTGCCTGCAATAACGATTCCGATGCCAACTCCTGAGCTGGCATCTGAGAAGGCACCACGATCTGTGATGAAGCATGGACCAGGGATGTGCTGAGATAATTCAGTGATGCTGAGTGTGTTGGTCCACCATTTGAGGTCTTCAGTTGTACCTCTAGGGGCATGATGCGGAACGAAAGGTTTTGAGTTGAACAGGCCCAGTAGGATTTTGAGGTTAGTGAGGTAAGCACGTCCAGCTGGGATGACCAGACTGGCATGCAGGAGCTTCCCATATAACCGTTGTGTGTCCTGCAGTGTATGTGTCGACTGCACCAACCACTCCTCAACCACGGCCCGGTACCTTGATGCTTTCTCCGCTGTGATCGAAACTGTCTGTAAGTGTAGATTCCACCGAAGACCAATGTATAACACTGACACATTGAAAGGTGTCGACTTGGCCAACTCCCATGGTACACCCAAGCGCTCTGAGAGAGCATCAATGTTGGCATCACAATATGTAAACTGAGCGTCTTCAGAAGAACGGCCAGGAAGTTGAGAAAAATCTTGAAGTGGGAAAGTGGCATCCTCATCAAATTCTGCTGGAAGATCATTCGGTAGAGTTTCGCCACGGTACCATATCCGGCTACCAGTCTGAATCTGACCACCATTGTCAAGAATGGTTTTATGCCAAAGTTGCCTCTGAGTGTTATAGAATTCAAGATATTCCCGTCGTATGCAGAAGAAGATATGGTCATCCACCCATTTCGAGAGCGGTCCAATGCCATGGGCACGGAAAATGTCTGCTGCAGCATCTCCCAACTCTCCGAAAACTCCACCAGCAGAAGTAAGACCAAAGTTGTTGTTGGTGTTGATTGCATATGAGTCATCTTCTCGCAGCTTAACAACCAGACCTGCCCATTGGCTGGGAAGAACTGGGATTGTACGATATGCCTCTGCCACATCACGAACTGAAGCCTGAGACCCAGGTGGGAGATTATAAATGGTATAGCATATGGTAGAGAAGGTGCCCCATGTGCATGGGTACATATTAGAATCAATAGTATAATTGATTGATGATATATGCGGTGAAGGAGAGTGAGGATAAGAAAAATTATGTACAGCACGAAATTTTCCTGGTTTCCCTGATTTTGGTACCAACGAGAGTGGAGAAGACTGAAAAGGTCCAAGTAGTTCCTCAGCCTCCTCTTTGGAGCATGGGCCAATGTAGCGCTTGGACTCGAACTCCCTCCTGATGATTTGTTGGTACGTGTCTGAGTAGGTGTGAAGTGTAGGACTATTCACCGGTGCTGAGGTGGAATGTATTGACCTGATTCCGACATCAAATCCAAAGCGAAGGGCAGTGGGTAGGCAGGGATACCGGTCTTGTAGGTTAAAGTGGTTAAGAAGCAATTCCCACTTGTTGGGATTATAGGGAGTGAGAGCTCGATGCCTTCTGAGCTCGAGGGCACTTCTGAGCTCCATGATCCTTTTTTCCGCACCCTGAACATTCGTGACAATGCTCATGTCCGGTCGAGGAACAACCACGTCGGTTGTTCCAATCGTGACAGAGGGTGGTGCCCAAAGGGGTAATGAGCCTTCCTTGCTCGTTTTTTCGGCATCTCGCTTTGGTTCCATCCCAGAAGTTCTCCGAGCGACACCTGCCAACGTCGTGTGGGTCTCGTCCCAAGCAGAGGGCACAGACTGAGAGACCCTCGGAGTCTGCACCTGATTGAAAAAAGGGTTTGTTCGGTGAGAGGGACTGACGATAAGGGGGTGGGGATCGATGAGGACGTGAAGGACCACTGCCTGAGGCACGACGAGGCGGGGAGCGTGATCATGAAGACTGACGGAGCCGCCCACCACTGTTGAACTGCCGATGACTGTGCGTGTCTCGGTAGTTATGCCGTCTCGGAGTATGTGCTTGAGTGAGCTGGTCCTCCCCTGGCACTAATCCAAACTGCAGGCTGCGTAGCTGTAACAGCGTCAGGCATTGGAAGTCATAGTGTGCATATCATGGAGCATGGAGCATAAAGGGACGGAGCATGGAGGGAGGGACATGGAGTGAGAAGCATGGAGCATAGGAGCACGGAGCACGGAGCATGGAGCGTGGAGTCAGAGCATTACAATGATACATTGTTGACCAGAGTGGAGCCATAGAGGTGTCACACGATTGGTGCACAATAAGACACAGATAAGGCACAAAGAGATGAACGGAGACATCGTTAGCAGGCATGCAAAACAAAACATTGAAAACTGACCTGGTTCAAGGAATCCAGCTGCATACTGTTGAGTGTGTCTTGATAGTATTTCTGCAAAAGTGTCTCATTCAGGACAGCAATGTCGAAGATCAGTCCGTTCAGCTTTAGGTGGTCGTGCCAATCTCGCCTCACCCGAGCCTGATAGGTAAGCAGTGCACGCTCTCCGTGCTCCTGTTGGCGCAAGGGATGTACTTCCAGGTTCATAAAGAAATTCGCTAAGGCTGTAATGACTTTGCTTGGCCAGTCGAACTTTGTAATCTGCTGAATGAGGACGTTCTTGGCCATGGACATCTGCTGAAAAGTGAGGTCGATGTCTTGCACTACATTCTTCGAAGCTCGGACAGAGGAAACAGGTCGTAAGGCCACCGCATCGTCCACCTTCGTAAGGCTGAATGTATCTTCGTGTTGCATACGCTGATGCTGAACGGCATCGGCACAGCCCTCCTGTGTGAGATACCAGAGCTCGACATACTCGAACTCCTCAAGCCTACGGAGCGCATATTGAGAGGGCCTAGGAGTGATATAATCGCCTACCATGGAACCTTCCATGAAGCCCCCCATCTTCGCCTTCCTTTTTTCCTTCTCTGCCAGCTCCTTGCCGGTACTCCTCTGCTCTCACTCCGGCTCTCGCGCCTCGGGCTGTGGATCCACTTCAGGTTCAGGTTGCTGCTGCTGCCCTCCTGCCTGCTGGTGCTGCTATTCCTCCTCCTCAGCCTCCTCCCGAAGTTGCTGATCTCAACGCTCAATCCTCTCCTCTTGAGTACAAGACCACGATTGGTTGAGGGTCTCAATGGCCTGCTCCTCCGTCGAGCCTGTGTTCTGCAGTAGCTGTCGGATAGCACCATAATGAGGGCTGGAATGGTCAGGCATGACCTCGAGGCGCAGGTTGTGAAGAATTCGGTCCCCCATAGCACTAGTTCAGGGGGGGGTTAAGCGTGGATGGAAACTCGTATCCAATTAAGAAATGCCGGGTCGTAAAGTAAGACTAAGTGGAGTAGATGTATTAAGAAAAGAAAAGAAGAACTAGCGGTGTCGAGCGAGAGTGTGGCCGTCGAGGAGGGAAAGGCGTGAGTCACGGCGTCACACTCTCGCTCACTCAAAGACGTAATTCTACTCTACGTTCGTGCCTCACTAGGACGAGAATAGGGACATACGTCACATCGCCTCAACACAACCTCAATGCAACCTCATCAAGTGTATCTCATCTTGAAGGTTTTCGATAAGCTGCTCTGCTGTTGTCTACCGAAATCCGGTGGTCCGAGTTTCTTGGCAGCGAGGAACCCATCTGCCCACGACTCAGACATTCCATGAACTCCAAAGGTCACGGTGGACTGTCGACCGTCCCCTACTGTCAAAGATCATCCGTGATATCGAGTATGTGGCATCGCAGTTGAGCCTCCGAGTCCAATCCTCCGTTCAAGTTTTTCTTCCCCCCCAACGGCTCGTACGCAATACCCTTTTCTTGACCCTTCATCGGACAGTCTCAATTGCGCTGGTATGTATCTTACCTTGAAAATCTTCGAGGGTTGCTATGCTGTCGTCCACCAGGCTTGATCCCATTTGCCCACAACTCAGACATTCTAAAAAGGAGACAATCAACCACCTAGGCATTTACATCACAATTTTATCCCAAGTACTCCAACTACACAAGTTGTATGCGTCGTAAACTCAACTCGAAATCAAACATTACTCAACAGCACCAAGAAGTTTAAAGCCTAACACCTCCTTTGCGCCACTCCCATCGCTCTTTGAAAACACCCTTTCTCCTAACAAATCTACATCTGAAAAACTGTCAACTGACTGCGATGTTTTCAACAAACGCGGTGTACTCGCAACTCACCGCATCTTGTTATGTCTGAAACTCATCTACAAGATACCACTGCGATGAGTTACCTACTCAATACCTACTGTCCGTGCAATTTAAGGATGAGACTGTTGGATATAAATTAGCCTTGTCAGAGAGTGGATGGTATTGTTTCCCAACATTCTTGCAGCTGTCTACTATCTGTCTACTACTCAAGATGACACCAGATGAAAGTGCTCTACTTTCTGATATTGGCACTGCCATTTTAGAGAATACTGTAGGACTATGTATATATCCACTTGGATATGGTAAATGAGACTTATATTCAGCAGTGAATTCACTAATTCTTGATTGGATTTCAGCCTTCTTCATTCTCCTTGCATTCTTGGCAATAAGGGGATTCATGTAAGTGACTATGTAGAATTCAAACAACATTTCCTGATCATTGTTGGATTTTAGATATCAAGAAGTGAAGAGCAGGGCACAAAAGATCCTCTTTTTCTTTCTCTGTCTTTCATGCCTCATAATGACTGCAGATATAGCAAGTGAATCTGGGAAAGCATTCTTTATCTATAAAGAATACTTGACAAGGAATTCCTCACTCTCTTTGGAAGAAAGGGTTGCAAAGGCAAATAGTCTTGCTCAGCTACTACAAGCATTTGGAAACTGGCCAGCTACACTAAATGTAAGTACAGTCCACTCAAATCTTCATGGTTAACTGAGATGAAAAGTTTCTCCTTGGTGATATGGCTATTGCTTGGAGAGCATGGGTGGTGTGGCCAAGGAATCAGTGGGTTCAATCAAGTTTGATTCTATTCATGCTAGCCAATATTGGTGAGAGGTTATTATATTCTATGGTTAAAATATGTCTTACAAAGTTGTTTAGCTGTGAACTTTACAAGTGCTGCAATTTTGACTAATTTTGAAAGTATCAATAGTGAAAGCTACAATGGTCTCAACATAGCCAGTTATGCTCTTAGTCTGGCAGTAAACATACTAGGTACTGGGTTGATTTATGTAAAAGCCTGGTGTGTTTCTTGTTTTTCCTTCAATTCTTTTTCTGATACAGCTGGCTTGTGCATCCATACTGTGACTCAGGCTACATCAAAGAACAATGTCTATACTTGGAAGAAGACATAAGAAGACAGATACTCAGAAGATTCTTGCCCTATTTGTTGAATCAGGCCTTGTATATGGCTCCATTCAGGTGAATCATATCACTCAACTTTCTAATTTGAAGACTTATGTCTATTAGTCAACCCAAATATTGCTACTTCTGATAGTTTCCCAGCTACCTGCATCAGTTGCTAGCAGTAATGGTGCCACATTTCTGATCAATACCATTCAAGTAGTATTTGATTGTGCCTCAGTATGAATATTTCATGCATCATTCCGATCTTGCTCTTGATGACTTTTACCCTTTATAGGCCATTTATCCCCTTGCTGTGATTGCTCTTATCAAGTACAGAAAGTCTGTGCTAGAAGAGACAATGTCAGAGATATCATCTCTATCTCTGCAGAACAGTAGAAGATCAGCTGGGAATCCTGCACTTACTGCATTGCAGTTTGCAGAGGGTGAAGCATCAGGGTCTTCCAATATGCATGAGAGCTCTCTGGTGAGAAGGATCCCTGACTCAGGAGATGGTATTGAAATGGATGTTCTGGGTGGGTCTGAAGGCCAGCAGGATAGTGGTGGGTTGGAGGAGTAGATATCTTGTTCTTGAGGGTGTGTAGCAGCTGGCAGCAGAATTTGGTGGTAGCAACTTCCTTTCATTTTCTTTTTTTTCTTTTACCTTGACCTTCAATATATTTATGTACTTTATGTACTGAGTTGGTTCTCTATTTATTGCTAGGTGTTTGTGTGCTACCTAGTTGTTATTTATTTACCTTGTTTATGGCTGGACTTTCACTATTCTTGATACTCTATCTTTTGCTAGGTGTTTGTGTAATACCTACTTACAATTTATTTATCTTTTTAATAGCTGGACCTTTACTATTCAATATAAGTACTATGGCTTGCAGTGAGGTTCACTTGATGCAACTTGAATCCCTACATGCATGACATTTCCCTGAGGCCCACTTGCTCTGAACAAGTCAATGGATGATGGAGGCATTGAATGCCGAAGAAGATGGAATAAAGTACGTTTGCATTTTCGTCCTGCTACTCCATCCAACTTTTGCATCTCAATTCTCATAGACCGAGAAATAACAACAAGGCTGTAGAGGTGGAATCTGGATTAATCATTAGAGTTACAGTCTAGAAATCTCCATTGATCTTGACAGTCTGAGACACCAAGGTTCTGTTTCCGTTCAGGTCTTCAAAGTTTCAATGTCCTGCCGAGTGCTCCAATTGTGGGATATCTACCTTCAAGAAGTTCGACATTCGTTAAATGATTAAGATTCGTTCAAGAATGCCCATACCCTACCATGCACATATGTATACACACCACTTTCTACTATTCATACCCGAAGAGTATCCTACGAAATCCCCAACCCAAACAGAGTCAGAATAGGTGAACACGATTCTAATTCCCAGTAGAAATACCCCAAAAAACATTCCCTTCCCTTGATTTAAAGAACAAGTCAACGGGTGATGGAGACATTGTGCACTGAAGAAGAAGAAATACAGTATTTAGTATGTGTTTGAATCCTCAGCCCGCTGTTCCATCCAATCTCTGCGTCTCTGAGTCATACATCCAGGCCTTCAATACAACGCCCTGCTGAGTGCTCCAACAACTTCAAATTCCTGGATTTTCATCGTCCAAAATCTGAGACTATTCGTCAAAGAATCAAAATTACCACAACACCCATGCATAACACCTACACTCGGGCTAACCTATCTTACAGCTGCCGCCTTCCTAAGTTCCTTGGACACCCTGTAAGACGCAGGCCCACGAATCAGTGATACGCTGGCCCTTTTAATAATAGCAGGCACGAAAAACCACGGAAGAAAGAAAAGAATTTCTTATTAAGTGCATGTACGTACATATGTATACACACCATTCTCCGGCGCCCAGTCCAATCAGCCTGTACCAACAATAAACATTACCATGACCCATGTGCATGGAATTAAACACTCTGAGCCCATGATATCGATCGTTATTGAACTGTAACACCCAACCCGAACAGAATCTAACTCGGGCCAAGAATTGAATTTCCAACAGACTCGGAAGACGTTGAAGCTGACGCTGGTGCTTGGAACTGGATTTCACGAGTAGACGACGGATTCTGAATTCTGGATTCTGGATTCTGGAGGTAATGCTGCAATGGATTTGAACCTATCCCTGGACTGGATCCAGGGACATATGGGTCATAAGCTGTCATTAGTGATTGGTGATTAGGGTTGGTGAAAAAGTGTTGAAAAAAGGTACACACTGATTCTTTGTCAAAGTCTCAAAGATTCGTTCAACAACGCTCTGCCCATACCTATACCCATACCCATGTATTCCAAGTCGTTGCAGTCTGCGAATGGTATGTTGACCCTTTAGCCTTCTTTTATCAGGCATACGAAACCAAGGTTTAAGAAAGAAAAAAAAATGAGTTTCTTAGTGTGCATACATATATAAATCACTCACCACTCTCTAACGCCCAGTCCAATCGGCCTGTAAGAGCAACCAACGCTATCTACCGTGACTCATGTTCATGAATACCCCATGATATCTACCAAGAAACCATAACATGCAACCTGACCGGAATCGAAAATGAAGGATGATGTCGTGTTACGGAGCACTACCAAAGGACCTGAGAGGTAGATGCGATATATTAGGCTAAAGGGAGAGGGCAGACATTTGAGAAGTAAGAAATCGCGCATGTTTCCAATAGAAGATGAGTGAAGCTTGGAACTGGTTGGGAGGAGTCGACAATGGATGGATTGGACCTAGGGATGCACAGATTGTTAGTGATAAAAGATTGGGGATTTCGAAAAGAGATCCTGACCGTTTGTCAAAGAATTATGTAAGTTGAAGTTCGTTCAGCAACGCCCATGCCCACTCATGCGTTCATTGAAAGATCTTCCTACTAGTACCACTTTCACAACCATCCTATGCAACAGGATCAGGATCTTTCATCTCGAGATGATGACAATGAACAGTGATAGAAGTAACTTCGTTGTAGATGGTAGCTGGTAGCTATGTCTGAACATGCAGTATTAGATGATGAATGATGTAAAGATGATGAAGGCGCTTGTTCTATATTTAGGTGCATTGAGACTCGAGAGTGATGGTGACATATGTAACGTGTAACAAATTGACGCCTGCTTACCAACCTCCAAGGGCAAGATGAAAAAATCAACTTAATTCTTGAATTTGACCACAAAAACAAGTCTACACATCTGCTGAACCGACCCAACCTCCAAAAAAGCTTACACAACGACACTCCCAACTAGTTTCATTCCAATCCCAGAGAACGTTCCACTGTTGAAAATATCACGAATAATAGAGAGTGCCGCAGAGTTTGAGCCATCTGTGAGGGCCATACCGAATGATTGACAGGTTTCTGTGTATTCTATGTTGACAGTAATGGAAACAGCAACGGCAATGAGAAGCAAGAACTATATCTCGAAATATAGGGCTACACACTAGTTGGTAGTCGCATAAATCACTTCATTACCCACTCAGAGACACTCAAATAACCCCCTCCACAGTCACAATCCCTACTCCACTTCTGCCTTCAAACTCTGAGGTGCAACCTATGCTACAACCTGCTGTACAGCCTACCCTGCATCTGCACCTTCATCTGAATCAATCACTCCATCAGCACCCTCAAAGTTCAAGATGTCCCTGAAGGACTTTGTGCCACGGGAGAAAAAGCAGCGGGAGAAAGTGGCATGGAAGAAGGAGAAGCTAAAGGAGTAGGAAGGAAAGATTGATGAAGCGAGGAAAGAGGAAGAGGCGAAGGAGCGAAGGAGCGAGAATAGAAGGCGAGAGAGTTGAAGAAGCTGAAGGAACTTCAGGAGGAGCAGAAGGAAAGGGCGAGCAGGGGGAGGAAGAGAAGAAGGAAAAGGGGGGGCTGGATGGCGAAGAGAAAGAAAAAGCGAGATGGCTGGGAAAATTTGAGGTCGGCTCAACTACTAATAAGAGGGTGATTCTCGTACCAATTTCTTGTTATAGCCTTCGACATATCTCTTCCTAAATCACCTCGACCTTCTCCATCCTCTCTCCCTTCACGACCACTCATGTCATACCAAGCACTGTCAAAAGACCTGCTTATGTTCTCATCACAGCTTAAGTGCCCCACCGCAACACTTTCCCTCCAACCTACGAGTACGTTCACTATTCCTGTAACACATCACAAGAAGATACTCCTTTGCTTTCCACTGCTCAACCCTCTCATCATCCACTTTTCCCAAAAATCACTGCCTCCTCAACTGCCACAATCTCTGTTTCAGGTCCACCACCTGTCGAGCCTATCTTAACCCTCAAGGCCTCAAGCCCAGTGAAAACTGACAATGCACCCATCCGCATATATATGCAAATATCGGCAATCCTCGGCGCTGCAAAGGGGTGCATACTCTTGCATTATTTGATCGCTTTTACAACGACTGCTCTGCAAAATCTGTGGTAATTTCATCTCACATTTTGAATTTCTAGTAAGAATCTGTGTCTATCTGCAGTACAATGTACGTTTCAATACACCTGATTGGTTCTATAATCATTCGATATGTGCATTTATATTGCATTTATAACTGCAAATTTATGTACACTAATGTACGTTACACCATTTGATAATACATGTCCTCCACTTGCAGCCCTCTGCATGATTCTGCAATGACGTTACCTCATAGCATCCTCCAGCGCACCCTCCATCCACAGTAAGTCATTTCCCATGTCCTAAAGTAAAACTTATGAACAAAGTTTATGACTGCGAGAAAGACTAGCTTACCTTAGACAGCATCACCATCATCAAGTTCCTCCCCATCATCAGCATCATTTCCTGGAGTCTTTACTGCCGCTTTCATCTCCTGCGCTCTTCCTTCGTATGCCTAGACCGAGGTGTGAGAATCAGAACCGAGAAATCAGCAAGTTTTTACCTTCTTTGTAGTCATGTCAACGTTCTTCCAAATCTTATGGTATTCTTCTGTGGTGGGAGGTTCGTGGTCTTTACAGTAATTGATAAGATAAAGGTTTCTAACAATATCATTAGTTTCGACCTCTCCAACGGAATCAAGACATACCGGGGTTGGTAAGAGTTGGTGATTCTTGCCGTCTTCATCTTTACTTTCCCTGGCTGTTTCCCTTTCTTACCATTGGTGTTTCCGCCTTCAGATTGGAGTGTTGTCATAGGAACAGGAGGCATCACCTGAGTATTAGCTGATGCACCCAGATCCACAGTCGACTTTGGTATCACAAGGCTGGCCCTAACATTAATTAGCCTTTTGCTAGTAAGAAGAGTCATCAAATTGATGTACAGAGGGTTCGTCTACGTATAAACATACAATTATTAGTGAGCATGTGAGAACGTGAAGAGGTTATGTACTCACTCGAAGGCAGGCACGAAGATTTCGCTCTCTTGTAATATGTCTGGCGACATTATTGTCTTGCAATTCAGTTTGACGTGGTGAAGGTGGAGCAGATGGTGATGTTGCTGTCATTAAAGGAACTGGGTCCAGAGCAAAATTCAGTGAAGATTCGGAAGCAGCAGGAGCAGGTGCAGAAACAGAAGTAGAGCCAGGGACCTTGGTAGCTCCAGGTACAGAAGCAGAAGCAAGCACGGGAGCAGGAGACATAGATGCAGAAGCAAGCACGGGAGGAGAAGACATAGAAGTGAGCACGAGAGCAGGAGACACAGAAGCGAGCACAGGAGCAGAAGGAGATACAGAAGCGAGTGTGGGAGCAAGAGCAGGAGAAGCAGAAGCAAGTGTGGGAGCAGGAGACGTAGATGCAGAAGCAAGCACGGGAGGAGAAGACATAGAAGTGAGCATGGGAGCAGGAGACACAGAAGCGAGCACAGGAGCAGAAGGAGATACAGAAGCAAGTGCGGGAGCAAGCGCAGATATTGAAGTGGGACTGTTAGCAGTAGTCATAGAAGCATTAGAGGGGGTTACAGGAGCGGTAGCCAATGTGGAGGAGGAAGGGATAGGTCCGGAGGAGGGAGTAGCCACCAAGCTAGTTCATGGAGAACTAGAGGAGTTACTGATGGGTATAGAAGGTGGAAGATCATCCACGTCAATAACTTGTATGTCTTGAGGTATTTGCTGCTGTTTAGCTCTTTTATGTCCAAGATCGTCTTTAGCTTTGCATTTATTGAAGGATGGCCGAGATCCTACTCGATTTTCCAGATAGATATCCATGTATCAGATTTCTTGTTCTGATAGAGTTGTGGACCATCAATTGAATTGGAGACAAGTGTATCATGGTCTTTGAGTCCAACCCATTCAATGAGATCCAGGTATTCAGATCCGCTGAATATGTCATCATAAACAGTCTCCCTATCCTCTGCTAAGTCCTCCAGGATTTTCTGAGTCTTCAATGCACAGTAGCGCATAGCACGAGCACTCTCCTGTGATCAACAAAGTGCCTGCAACTGTGGACCAAGTGGGAAAGACGAGAACTGTAGGCGCTAATGTGACTAAAATGAACTATCTAGGAAGTGTTTTAAGTCTCCTAGGAAGCTCAAATGTATCACTTAGTGATGGAGGTGTGGTAGGCGTTGTCAAAGGTTCCGCACTACAGTTATAATTCTTGAAATGAAGTCCCTAGGGAGGTTCTAGTGCTTCTAGATGCTACAGAGACTGGTTAAATACACACAGTTCAGCAGTAACAGCACAGACTCAGTCAGGAAACAGTCAGAAGACAAGGACCAGTGTCCAAATGTCTTAGAAAAGGTTTCTAGTTCGCTCAAATTACTCCTAGGAGAGTCCTAGGGTTGCTCTGCTCGATCTAGTACACTAGTTCTCACGAACTAGGGCCGGACTCAATCTATCAGAAGCGTTCCCGCAGTGTTATCGCACGTAAAGATGCTCAAGGCTCTCCGTTGTTGCGTACAGTACTTGCTTAGGTCTCTAGGGTAGCTATGTCTGCGATATATATACTCTAGAGCATAAAATGTCCGAGATAGGTAAGATGGAGTTGGGTGTGTGACGAAATAAATAACAGAAAGACAAGATATAGGTGTTTTTGGTATTTTGTATATATATTTCAACGAGTTGGGTAGTGATAATCCTTTCTAGGAAGTCCAAGAGTATAAGAAATGGGTATAGTGGTCACTAGATGTGACTGGTATATTTTATTTGAGTCGTTATCAAGGCGCTGCGCACGATACGGCGCCCTAGGAGGTTCCTCATGATTCTGAAACAGTGTACGCGTCATCTCTAGGCACATAGAGTACCCTAGGAGTCCGGTACAGCTATCTAGCGCATGCTATCTCTTCTAGGCAGCCAATACCATCGCTGGTATTCCGCCTTCGACGTCATTCCGCTACACAGGGTATTCTAGGAGGCATATCCGTTGCTGGAAACCCCTGGAGAACATGTGGTATGGTACTAGATCGTCTGATTTACATTTATCATGTCTCAGATCGATCGTTTCCTCAGCTTTGACCGTCCGTGATCACGGATCTCGTCTCTAGGAGGGTTCGTCTCCGGCAATTCAACTCTAAATCGCTATCCCCATTGGTAATAAGGTCCCTAGGCGTCGGCAAACTGAGGACTTCGCATCTACGGACGTCCTAGCAGTGTCCACATAGCCCTAGGACACATGATTGGTCCATCAGCTCAGAGGGCAAGGTGTTTGGTGGGTGTACAAGTGTTCCTACTTCCCGTGAGTTACAAAAGACATCTCTAGGAGGCTCTAGACAAAGGGCACAATGCCAGGAAGGGTGGATCTGACCAAACCAAGTGCGCTAGAGGTTGGTAGTTACATCGTCTGAGCCCTAGGACCATATCAGCTACAAT